>ML817447.1:68049-84699 GCA_009831015.1 Picea engelmannii | reverse complement strand
TTTATTTTGATTACTTTTCTATAATCAAAAATATATATTTCTTTTATAGTGGTGTGTGCACCAAAATAAACTATCCCAATGCCTAAGTTACCATTCCTATGCTTAGTACCTAAACCAACACATATATCAACATGCAAAGCTCAAGTGCCAAGCCTTTTCAATCCACTTGTTTCATCGATTATAATCATGAGTAAATACATATAGCCCAAGCCATGAGTTAAAATTACATGCCAATTCTAATGCTAAGCCACGCAATATACAAAATTAGCCACGAGTCAAACTGAGTCATACCACATAACCCACGGGCCCAACTCTCATGCTAAGTCTACAATCCACAAGCCACGAATCAAGCAATAGGCACCAGGCTGTATGCAAGAAGGGCCACGAGGAATTAGCATTGGCAGAGGAGGTGAGACCATCGGAAATCTACAAAGTAGGTTGGGAGCTCGGATTTCGTTGATACCATTGCACCTTCCTGAGAGTGATATATCTACCGGTAAGACCGTGCAGGTGACTGGAAAATAAACAAGAAGTAGAGGAGTTCGAAACACCAAAGAGTCACGAAGAAGAAAGTTTGTACGTTGTATGCTATCTTACAGGTGTTCAAAATTTTGTGCCGATAGGCAGAACTGTTGTTGATTGAGCACTTGTAGCAGAAATCGAGATTCGGTTGTGTTGATAATACAGGTACCCCATTGTTCGCAGAGAGTTTGAAATGGCCGATGCAAAGGAATTCGAGGAAAGGATTATCGAAAGTAGAGATAGATGCAAGAGCTAAGAATATCAGTCATAATGTTCGTTGTACAGAATGTGGCAGTAAGTCTATTTGAGATTCTCAATCTGATATTGCCATTCTCCTTAGAAAATTGATTCGAGATGAAATACGATCTGGGAAAACCAGATGAAGAAATCTTCCAAAAGACTCGAAAAGGATTAGGGAGAGACGATCTTATATGCTCCTCGGTTTGATATACAGACTGCTGCTCTGTTTCAGGGCAAAAGAGCTGCTGAAACCGCAGGAAACAAATTTAAAGGATTTGGAGCTCGAGCAAAGGGGGTTTTCGGTGATATGAAGTATTAGAGAGTTTCCAACAATTTTCCATTTACGTTTTGGCAACTTATTTCAGAGTTTTGAGGCACTATGTAAGGATTTTCGAGCAGTTGTTGAAGACCAAAGTATTTGAAGACAAATCGACTTGAAGAAATGGACTAGATCCACTATTTTTGTAATATTGTTCATATATTTACTATTTTAGGCAAACTAGATCCATTCTTTCAGGATCTGGAAACTGTGTGCAAAGGCTTTGTTATTTTGATAGACCAAGGGGTTCAACTTTGGAGATTATACATTTCTTGTATTCCCAGACTTTTCATAGCATATCATAATATAAGCTTCTATTATGTTCAAATTTACCTCTTGTCCATTCTATTACCTCTTGTCCATTCTATGCTTGTATCTGAATGATTTATTTCATTTCTTATGTTTATCTAGTGAATGATTTATTTCATTTCTTATGTTTATCTAGTGTCTGAGAACTGTCATCTTGTTATTACACTGATAGACTAAACATTGCAAGTATTATTTGCTTATAACATTGGCCATTCATATATATTGTTTATGTATGTTTCTGTTGATAATATAAGATTTATCCACACATTTACCTTTATTGAATCCTCTAAACAGAGTTGGCTAAAAGCCTTGTCTATGTGAATATGTCTATGCATGTTTTGATTGAGTAAACCTTGTACCAGTCATCCAACTTGATCCACTTGAGTAAACATTGAGATAATAGTTAAGTTACCAGGATTCTTTGATCTACAACTTAGAAGAACTTCTTGAGTGATAACACAAGGTACACAAGAGGATGAGAAAACTTTCCAAACAAGGCCGAGCCCAAACATTTGCAGGTTTCAAGAGGGTTTCGGAGAAGCCAAGGTTTAGGGCATCCCCGTGGGTTGAGTACAGGCATCTCACGAGGGCCCGCTAGACATCCAACAG
The DNA here is from genome assembly GCA_009831015.1 of Picea engelmannii. Taxonomy (NCBI): domain Eukaryota; kingdom Viridiplantae; phylum Streptophyta; class Pinopsida; order Pinales; family Pinaceae; genus Picea; species Picea engelmannii. Next base: position 82,700 of record ML817447.1, on the reverse strand, counting down.
TTGTCCTATGAGGACCTCTGCGATCAGGATTGCAGTAGACCTTTTGGATCAGATTCGTAGAGTTACAAGAGGGCTGCTAGTAGAGCGGACATTACTGAAGCAACGCATCGCAGGAAGCATTATAGATTGGCATCATTCCAGGTTTCCTTGTATTGTTTTTGTTAGTAGAGTTGTGAAGATTCCTTGCAACCATTAGACTTGTGTGTTCAGGAGTATTCTTAAGCTTTTATTATAGCCATTAGATTTCATTGTATTGTTGTTTCCATCCATAATAAGATGTCATGGTTATCTGCTCTATTTACTGTGTAATGGATGCATGCAATATCTTTGTCAATATTCCGGTATGAGTGAACTGTTTGTAAGGCGTTAACAACACCATTAATACCAAGAGTTTGACAGATTTACAGAGGGATAATTAACAATTTTTGGATAGAAAACATAATAAACCCATATAACCTAGTTGGGGACATTACAGTGGTACCATAGATGGTGATCTCGCCAGCCTGTGATTTATTGAGGCATTGATGCCAGGGAAAACTAGAGGATGAGGAAAGCAACCTACCCTTGGACCAAAATCACTAGAAGAAGTAGAAGTAGAAGGATTTATGGGGGACCGTCTTGAATATAGAACCACACAGTTGTTGGAATCCATAGATAATGGACATCAACAATTAATACAATTGTTGACACAATACTTTTCCGGCAACCAAGTAAACCAAAACCAGGGAGGTACCAATGGGAACCATGCATAGGCTATACATAGAGGTGGTAGAACTCCTAAAGGGAGTAATACCTATGTGCCAACACAAAGTTTCTTCCAGGCAGGTAGCAAAAAAGTACCCAGATAAATTTTGCCACCATTCCTTGAGGAGCCGCCTACAAGAGCTCTAGAGCAACAAGGAATGGATGAAATGAAATCCTACTTTAGGGAGTATTAGTTGCTAGAAGAAGAAGCCCAAGAAACCATGTCTTACAACGACTAATGCAACCTCAAGATGAGGAACAAACCCAGGGTGTGTCGAAATCAACAGAATTTCGATCTTCTGTGCAAATTGGGGAAGACGACTATCCCATATTTTGACAGGTCTGACATGTGCACAACTCGAGCATGGGTACATAAGTTGGACACTTATTTCTATCTTAACCCAATGATAGAGGCATAGGTGATAAATTCTTCCACTATACATTTAGATGAAGAGGCTTATGAGTGGTGTACCATAGGCTATTAACATTGGGTCATTCCAACATCACATCATATGAGGATTTCACTCAAAGTCTGATGGACAGGTTTGATAGGAATGACCCTAAGATCCACTTTAGGGAATTGACATAGTTGAGGCAGATAGGTACACCAGAGGCCTATGTTGCAGAGTTCTGGTGGATGGTGATTATGGTCACTGATGTTTCTAAGAAGAGATTGGTGATGTTATTCACGGAGGGCTTGGAAGAGCCATTAAGAGGTTGGGTGAATTATTTCAGGACAAACACACTACAATAAGCTATAATGAAGACCCAGAATATGGTAGACACGGTCCCCAAGAAGAAACCAACAAAAACATTTATCCCATAGAAGATTCAAGTGTCATCCCTCCCCAGAAGACATGGATAGGGAAGGAAAGGTTGGATGAGGAAATTCAGAGATAATTGAGGAGGAATAATATTTGTTACAATTGCAAGGAGTCGTGGGAACTAGGTCATCGATGTATGGGCAAAGGTAAAGTCCATTATAATGAGGTAGTTTCCGATGAGGAGGATGACAGTGATGATGAGCACATTGAACATGACAATGGTGAACCATCACACCCCGATGCTAACCATTATAGGATAATGCCAAGGGAGTGACCATTGCCACACTCTAAGGAGTCCATAGATACTACACCTTCAGGTTCATAGGCATTGTACAGGGATAGAGGGTTACAACATTGATTGATGGTGCGACCACCCACAACTTCATTGATGTTGCATTTGTCACTAGGAGGCAGATCCATGTGGAGGACTTCGAGGGCTTCAATGTGGTAGTAACAAATGGGTACATCATCGTGCTTAATCAGATGATTAGGGGATTATGAGTAGCATTGGGAAACTATACGTTGACCGATGACTTTTATGTCAAAGATTTAGCAGATACTCATGTGGTGCTAGGAGTTCAATGGTTGTACTCATTGGGATATATACACATGAATTATTAGGACATGAGGATAGAGTTCCGGGACAAGGGTAGCCAATGACTCATCCTAATAGGTATGTCAACAAGTTCCCCTGGGATCATCTCTAGCCAATGCATGGAGGCCCTTTTTAGAAATGGGAACGTGGCATGCACATCAGAGTGCTTAATCACCATGGAGAAGCCATCATAGGATCACCAACATTACTATGTGGATATCCAAGCATTGCTTGGAAAGCATGAAAGAGTGTTTGAACCATTTGCAGTAGGGATACCACCTGACATAGGATTTGAGCATATCATTAGGCTAGAAGAGGGGTCAAAGCTCATGATCACCACACCCTACAAGCATCCGAAGAGGTTCAAGGATGAAATATAAAAGGCCATAAATGAATTGTTGAATATGGGGCATATCATGCCTAGATCTAGTCCTTTCACTTCATAAGTTGTATGGGTAAAGAAGAAATATGGCACTATGTGGATGTGCATAGAGTACATGGCACTGAACAAGAAGACCATAAAATATCGATACCCAGTACCCAGGGTTGATGAGATGATAGATGAGATACATGGGGCAATATATTTCTCAAAGGTTGATCTGCGATCATGATACCACCAGATTCGATTCAGAGAGGAGGATATCCATAAAACAAAATTTAGGTGTCACTATGGGAACTATGAGTTTCTAGTCATGCCCTTTGGGTTGACTAACACATCAGGCACCTTTAAGTCATTCATGAAACATATATTCAACAAACAGTTGAGGAAATTATTACTGGTGTTCTTTGAAAATATTCTGATCTACAATCTGACATGGGAGGAACATCTAAAGCATGTGGACGAGATTCTCACCATTATGGAGGAGCAGTCACTTTTTTCCAAGGAGGAAAAGTGCAAGTTTGGGTTGACATAAATCCTCTATCTAAGGCATGTGGTTAGTGTTGATGGAGTAAAGGTACATTCAAAGAATATACAAACAATATTGTATTGTCCCACCCCCAAATCACTCACAGATCTATGAGAATTCTTTGGGATATGCAGTTAGTATAGGCGCTTTGTGAAAGGATTTTTACAATTGGTTGCGTCATTGAAAAACCTCACCAAGAAGGGGGTGCTCTGATGGTTAGAGGATGCATAGGTATCATTCGACATAATGAAGAGGGTGATGATCACTTTCCCAATATTAGCACTTCCATATTTCACACAACCTTTTGTCCTGAAGTGTGATGCATCCAATGAGGGGATAGGTGCAGTATTGATGCAGAACTAACACCTGATATATTTCGAGAGAAAAAATATAAGAGACCAAGAGAAGATTTATCCAATATACGATAATTAGATGTTGGTCATCATGCATGCATTGGCCAAGTTTAGACAATACCTGGTGGGAGGACGCTTTGTCGTTAGGATGGACCACAACAACTTGAGATATTTTTTGGAACAGTGGGATCTGAATGAGAGGGGACATAAATGGGTGAGTAAGGTGCATGCATATTATTTTTACATTGATTATGTAAAGGGGAATAAGAACATAGTTGTTGATGCCTTATCTAGGAGAACTGCAACTTTCTCTATGAAAAAGATTTCAACAAACTAGAAGTCCATTCTTTTGGTGGAATACTCAAAGAACACCTTTTCATGTGAGCTTATGAAGGGAAGTATTCAGGATGATAGGTACAGGGTAGAGGATGACATCATCTACTACAAAGACAAGATCTATCTTGTCCTTGAGTCCAAACTCAAGGATAATATTTTGAGGGCAGTACATGACATGCCACTCGCAGGGCACTAAGTGTATTTGAATACCTTTAGGCACGTGAGGAAGAGATTCTCATGGAAGGGTATCAAAGAGGATGTAATTCATCATGTGAGGGAATGCATGATTTTCCAACATAACAAGTCAGATTTTGCACATCCTGCGGGACTACTTCATCCATTTTCGATTCCGAAGTAGAAGTGGGATAGCATTTCCATGGACTTCATCACATGATTTCCAAAGGTGCAGGGAAAAGATTGTATCTACCTGGTAGTGGACATATTGACTAAATATGTGCACTTCTTTGTTATTCCTTCAAATTACAGTGCATCTCAGGTAGCATATATATTCTTCAAGGAGGTGTTCAGACTCCATGGTCTTCTGAGGAACATAGTAAGTGACAGAGACAGTGGGTTTCTCAACGCGTTTTGGTAGGATTTGTTCAGGTTGTCTGGGATGGATTTGACACCTAGTACTAGCTACCACCCCCAAACAGACAGGCAAACTAAGATAGTAAACAAATGGATTGAGGGGTACCTGAGGAACTATGTGTTAGGGAAACAACAAGCATGGATAAAGTGGTTACATCTAGGGGATGATTGTTACAATACCACTCATCACATGTCCATCTGGATAAGCCTATTTAGGGCATTGTATGTCTATGATGCCCCATCCTTTATGGATTTGGAATTTGGGGAGAGAAAAGCTCCCAAGGCCAAATATTGGTTGTAAGAAAGCCATGACATCTTGAGAGTCTTGAAGGAGAATCTACAACCCGCTCAGAATCAACAAAAGATGTATGCAAATAAGCACATGGTGGAACATAGCTTTGAGGTTGGGGACCTAATCTTTCTCAGGTTACAACCTTACAGACAATTTCCGTTGAAGAAGAGTGGTGCAGAGAAGTTGAAGCCTCTCTTTTATGGACCCTACAGAGTGATCAAGAGAGTTGGGGAGGTAGCATATGAGCTAGAGCTACCAACAGATAGAAGGATCCATGATACCTTCCATATATCCTGCCTCAAAAAGGCATTGGGACAACATGTCATTGCTTCGACAAATCTTCCTCCAATATATGAGGAAGGGTAGTTGGTTCTAGCTCTTGAGAGGATTATTGACATCAGGGAATGGAGGCAAGGGAGCATAAGCATTTGAGAGTACTTGGTTGTATGGAGAAGATTGCACATAGAAGATGCTACTTGGGAAGGAGATCAGATCTTGCAACACCTTGATCTAGAGTTGCTTGAAGACAAGCAATCTCAGGAAGGGAGGACTGTAATGTCTCATTCCAATTTATCATGATGGAGGATGACTCAATAGCCTATATGACTCTCGTAGGCTATAGTCAACAAGGGAAAACGGAGTCAAGGAGGTTTACTTGATGTCACTAGGTTAAAAAAATGACAAATCCTAAAGTGACATTAAATAAAATAAATAATTATATTTAAATTAAATTGGAGGGATCTTTAAAGTGAGGTTTTAATTTGGTAAAAAAAAGTGGAAAGATATAGAAGGCCTGGAGGAAGGATAAATATAGAGGTAACCCTTCTCTTTGGCCTTATGATTTGATCTCTCATTTTGGAGTGCTCTTGGAGCGATTGTTTCATTAGGGTTTAGAAAAATCCTTCCACTACTTCAATCTAGTTTCGGTGGTGCAATACCCACCCTAGCCGGACAAGAGGGGATTCCATATAGGACTACCATTAGAGATTCAATTGGGAGTTTTTCATTCAGTTGGAGAGTTACCAAGGTACGCAGGAGGATTACAAAACTTTTTGGATGAGGTTGAGCCCAAAAATTTGCAGGTTTCAGAAGGTTTCAGAGAACTTAGGGTTTAGGGCATCCCTGCAGGTTGAGTACGAGCGTCTCGCGAGGCCCTGCTAGACGTTCATTGGTTGTCCCATGAGGACCTCTGCGATCAGGATTGCAATAGGTTGTTTGGATTAGGTTCGTAGGGTTACAGGACGGTCGCTAGCAGAGCAAACATTACTGGAGCAATGCATCGTAGGACGCATCATCGATTGGCATCATCCTATGTTTCCTTGTATTGTTTTTGTTAGTAGATTTGTGCAGATGCCTTTCATCCATTAGACTTGTGTGTTTAGGATTATTTTTCAGTTGTTATTACAACCATTAGATATCATTGTATTATTGTTTCTATCAATAATAATATGTCATGGGTATCTACCCTATTTTATGTGTAATGGATGCATGCAATGTGTTTGTCAATATTCTTGTATGAGAAAATTGTTTGTAAGGGGTTAACATCAGCATTAATACCAAGTGTTTGACATATCTACATAAGGAGAATTAACAAATTTTGGACATAAAACATAATAAACCCATATAACCTAGTTAGGAACATTACAAATTATTTTAGTGCACAAATAAATTGAACTCAAATGATATAATTGTTTAATCAATTTACATATGTACATTATTATTTAAAATATGCAAACTGCATGAGTGTGAAAGTTATCATTTGAATTTATACAAATGATACTTAAACTATCACATGAGTGGAAAATGTACCAATTAAAATTATATAAATGATGCTTAAACTCGCACTATCTATTTAAAAAAGGATTTCAAAAGTTTGATTGAAGTTATAATGTTACATGCTTCCGAGATCTTCTTTCAGCAATGTAGACACATTCGATTATGGTTTTGGCTCAAATGCAAGGGAAAAAAGGTTAAAATAACAAATGGCCAATTCTTCAAATTCCAACTCATTCCAAGTTTACTGAGTCATCCCTTTCCATTTGTAGTAAGTCCAAATTTTATTTATATTTTGATTATCTAATTGAATTTATGATGTATTTACACATGCATTTGAATAATTATGTGGGATCCCCATTCGGGTTCAAGTTTAGATGCGTAGGATGTTCCACCAATCCAAAAACATCACAAGCTCTTATTAGGAGCAAGATACTGCAAGGAGATGGTAGAATAAAATGGAAATCCCCTTTACCCCACAAATTGTAACATGCCATCTTCCAACAACTATCCTAGGCAAATGGTATTTCACTATGAACTATATCTCTTGTATGACACCCTGGCAATATGTGGTTGTTCAAAATGTAAAGGGTTAAAGGTTAACCCTTGGCATGTCACACTGTCCCATTATATTAATGATCAACTACCTAAAGTTGATGGTCTAGTACCTCTCACTGTGGTCGAGGATCTAATAGGTGATATAGAAAAGGAACATAGAAACACTTTCATATGCTCATTTAAAAAAAAAATGGAAGCTAAATCAACTATGTTTCATCTTAAATTGACCAACCCATCTCCTACTATTGAGTCAAACAAAAGTTTTAGTGAACCAAAGTATGATATCAATACTACCAAAAAATATCTACTAGGAGATCCAAAATGTTGTATGAGCTTAGAGAAAAATTGTCCAAGTACACACCAAGGTCGGTTCAATTGTTGGAGGGTAGCAATGACTTCTCTCTTCCTATCCATCTACAAAGTAAACAACAAACCTATGCACTTGGTCGTCTTCCCTACCTATGTCGAACATTGGGGCCAAATTCCATTTTTGTGGTAATAATTACATGATTGCGAATCTAAAATGTATTTTAAAAATCTTGGGTTGTTTATCCTTTCGTGATCCTTTCACATGCATTTCTTCCTCACAAATAGTCAATAACAATTATGCCATTTTGTGGTCCTCTTGATAGTTGGTCTGCTTACTTGAATATTGTTAAAAACAAATATAGCATTTGCATGTTTAGTATGTACAAGAATGGTTACGCTTCCATAAAATTTAATAGGAAGAACATATTATGTATTGATGGCCATCCAAAAACTCATGGGAACATTGCAGGGTTCATAAATAGTTGTAGGTGCTCATTGTTCAATGCAAATTGTTCATTTGAAGAACACTCCAATGAAAAAGAGTTATTTATGAAAAGGAAGGCATCCAAATTTGTCAATGTGCATGCAATGCATAGTTTGTCTCACAGTGACAAATTGTTAATAAACTGTAACTTTTGTAGAGCATGAACTTCTCATTAAAGATTACTAGCATTGGGACCACCATTGGATGCACCCTTTGCCTACAATAAAAATATCATTTAGTAATTGTATTTTTGGATTTTCAATGGAATTAACATAAATGTATTACTTAATTTGACATTTGTTTTGTAAAATGGTTAGTTGCATGTGTACTATTGGAGAAAAAAAATCAGTTTTCTAATAAATGTTTGGTCTAATGTTTGAACATACTAAATGTGTTGTGTTTACTAATATCATCAATTTAATGTTCAATATTTTTGCAATCGGGATTCTAATAATGAGCGACCTATCTACCATCTACTATTATGACCCACTATGATGTCAACTCAAGAGAAGGTTGTTAAATGATGACAACATGGAGAGGAAGCATAACAAACATGGTTGAATCAACCAACTACTCGATTCCTACTACATTTTGAGTCACCAATTTAGAACATCTATAGTAACAATGGTTCTTCACATGTTGGGGACAAAGATAATAATATGGAGGTGGGTATGGATTATTTCTTATGAGATGCCCTTGCCATGGGGGTAATGTTGTTACATGCATTGCAACAAGATGAGCTAAGGGACAATGTTCATATCATCAATACCTTCTTCGAAATCTTGAAATATGCTTCCACTATCCCTCTCTTTGGACATAGGTCAAGGTATACCCAACTAGGGACAACGATGTTACTATACAACTTGAAATAAATGTATGGTATTTCAAACAAAAATTTCTTGACACTACTAAAGGAACTAACCATTAAGTTCCCTATATTTCAATGAATCTTGTCATGCAATCATCAATGAAAAGGGAGTTCATGCATGCTTGATGATAGTTTCCATTTATATTTCTCACTAATTGCAAGTTACTCAAAGACAAGGTACTTCTACGAGAGCCTTTTCAATTTAGGTCAGGTGGTTGGGAGGAATGATTGTTATCCTCCCTACTTACGTTCAATTCCTGCAAGTGACAATTGAGATCACAACAAGTATACTATTGTAATGGATTCGAGCCTTGTTTTTTACTATCCTTATGCCCTAGATATTCTAGGGTTTACCTTGGGTACCATCCTTGAAATGAGGGGAAGTACTCAGGGATTTTCCGTGGGCTTTGTAACCTGGATAAAAAAAAAGGTGCTTCTAAGAGACAATTTCCTCCTCGATAGTTGTGAAGAGGCAAAGCAACTATTAATAAAGTTGGGTGTTGAGTACATATCATATCACGCTTGTTCGAATGATTGCATTATATACAAAGGTGAATACATGAACAAAGAGATATGTCCATAATGTAGGCATGGCATGTACTAGAAATCAAAAAACAAGGGCAAGGAACATCCTTCTCCCCATAATATATTTAGGGACATGCCTATAATGCCAAGGATTGAAAGGTTCTTTCATTGCAAAGAATTAGCCCAAGGTATTTTTGGGGGGCATTTTTTTGTTAATTGGATTTTTCTGGCCATTTAATTTTTTTTGCCAATTGACCTTTTTCCCTTTAAATATCCACCTATATTTTACATAAAATATGATTAAATTGGTAAGATTTGCCAAAATTTACAAGTTATGGTTGGCAAGGGTGGTTGGAATGACTTGCACAAAAGTGAGCTAGGAGTCATGCAAATCCTAGTGGATTCAATAGCCATGAAGAATATAGATAATACATGGCTTGATAAATTCAAGGATGAAGTACAAAAGCTTCACTTAAGCATAGTAATGGATGGATTTAATCCATATTCCCTCCAAAACACCAACTATTCTATTTGGCCACTGGTAGCAATCAATAGTAATACCCCCCCATGTTTTTCCATTAAGAATGGAAATCTTATGTTGGCTCTTATAGTCCTTGGTAAAAGACAAGTGAAGAGAATGGATGTCTACCTCCAACCATTGATCTATGTATACATTGTATCAAAACCCATCTCGCCAGAGAGGTCTTTTATATTGTATAACATATATGCATGCATGTTGATTAATTTGATTCATTCATAATGTTATTTGACATAATTTAGAGAAACAATCTTCTATGTCGCTAATGTGTTTCATATACAATAACACCATGGGTATTATAACAAAAGGGTATCATGGATGTAAATGTTGTGGATCTTCTATAAAGGCTAGGTGATCCAACCACCTACGAAATCCAATATACAACTACTTAAGGGTATTCCTTCCAAAAAACCACCTTTATAGAAGAGCATCATCTGCTTTCAATGGTGAACAAGAGAGATCTTAGAGACTTGAGATATTGTGATCGCTAAATTGGATTAGGGCATATGACACAGAGAAGGAGAAGGAAATTACATAATTTTTTGATTCAAATGGGGAACCGGTGTTCAATGATCCTAAATTTTTTGACACCTATGTTGAGAAAATTCCCATTGGGATGAAAAGGATATTTGTATTTTATAGATTTCCATATTGGGAGCATCTTAAGATTGTCCACTTACTAGATCCCATGCATATATTCAAAAACGTTTCGTCTTCTTTATGGAGGCACACATCATCGAAAAAATATGACACATTGGGTGATAGGAGAGAACTTATTTCTTCAAATACTAAAAAGAAACATTGGTCAGAAAACAAAGTAGAGGAAATGTTATTTCTTCTTGGTTTTTTAATGGAGGGTGATGTCCCATGGATTTTGAAGAAATGTAATCTTTCTTTGGTGAAGATCTTGTTATATTGGGTGTGAAGGAACCTTCTTTATACCGATCAACTCTACAATGCTATTGCACTATAGAAAAACATTTGTTAGGGTTGAAACCTTATAACCATATGAACCTTCTAAGGGTATGTATGTAAATTACATGATTCTTTTTCTATAGTTTAGGTTATAATACTCTTTGCACTCACAATTTTATACCAATTGATTTTCTACGTGTTTATTTTGTAGTGCCATTATCCTTTGCTCATGCGTGGTTGTGAGAACCATAACTTCCCCTAAGACCTACAACTTGTCATATCTAAAACATTTGCATTTGTGAGAACCATAAATTCTGTTGAGACATACAACCTACCATATTTAAATTATTTGCATTTATACATTGGATTACATCAAAGGAGATTCATATGGTTATCATTCCATGGTGGCGCTGAGAGATATCTAAGATTGTTTGTATATTTGAGAAGGAATTAACCATGAGTTTCATGCCAACTTGTAAGTCCATATTATAATTCATCTGGTTGATGAGGTTGAATTAGCTATGGTGGCATCATGTCATTGGATGTTATTCTTAGAGAGGTACATGAAAAATTTGAAGGGGTTTATTCAACATAGGGAAAAACTTGAGGGGTCTATGGTAGATGGGTATATAGTTCACGAGTCATTATATTATGCTAGTGAATACATCAAGAAAATTGATGACACCCTAGGCACAATGGTTTGGTATTGCCAGTGGGATGGGGACAAAAGAAAGGGGAGCTACTCCAAATGAACAAAAAAAGGTGCTTGATAAAGAGAAAGTCACTTATCTTTTGTCAAACTCTATAGAGTAACTCTTTACACTCAACTCAATAATATGCATTTGATATTTGTATTTTGATTCAATGAATACATTGGCAAATTTAGAAATTGATGCCATCAATAAATTCTTTCTTTATAATGTGGAGGCAATGCAACCATGGGCCGCATTGTATAATGAGAAGATAAAGAAATGTGACAATGACAGGAACCAATTTATATGGTTGAATGGTAGACAAATGCCTTATCTTAATCATTTAAAAGAATACATGTCAATGATATGTCTCAATAGTTGGATGGTTGATTAGACGAGAGAGAAATATGGTGTGTCTAGTCCTTACTCCCATGGTGAATAGGATGCACTAAACATAATGATTGGGTGCATAAACTATGTAATAATCTCTCTATTTACATTATTCACTTTATAATGCATATTTGAATTATAACAAGTATTGTGTTTTTATTAATGTTGGGGTTATTGAACATGCATCATCCTTTGTTCACATTTTTATAGGTGCATTTGTTCCCATCTATGTGGGCATATGGACATCATTTTCACACTAAGGATGTCAATGATGGACATGTCACACCAGACTATGGAGTGGAGGTCAAGTTCAACCAATCTAGTCATGCTAGCCACCACGATCAAAACCTAATAGAGGGAAAGTTAGGTTACGTCAGAAAGATACAAGAGATCATGCAAGTGGACTTCTCATCTTTCTAATGTGTTATTTTTAGGTGTAAGTTGTGGGATACCTTTTACTATATCAATGTAAAGCAATATCGTGGTAGTGGAATAATATGTATCAACTATAAAAACACATGGGATGAAAATAAGGAACCTTGTGTTTTCCCAAAACATAACACCCAAGTGTTTTTTTACTAGAATGTATTGGATAGGTATTGGTGGCTCGTACTAAGACACAATCCAAGATAAAAACATCTTTTTGAGAAAAAACAATGTTATAATGTCAAGCGAGGAAGATAATCAAAGTGATGGCAATAAAGAGTGATATGTACATGTTTCATTTCAACATTTATATTATGGACGTGTCATTTTGTTATGGTTATCTATAATTGGATAATTATGTTTTTTTATTCTTTTTATGATATTGGATATGAAAAGTTGACAACCATTTACTACCATCATGTTGAAGATAAGTTAAATTGTCTTGTAACTTTAATCTCTTTAATGAATTATGATTCATTTTCAACTGTAATATATGGATGTTGTTCCTTTGGGGTGTTGCATAAAAGGTTGTTTAAATATATTTATTGTCATACATTAAACTAATAAAAGGGATTTTATGTGTACAAGCATATTTATTTTATGCGTACAAGCATATTTATGTGCATAAGGACATTAAATAGTCAAGATGCATTTGATATATACTTAACAAGATACACTGAAGACATTTTGTGTAAAAACTTTTATATGCTAAATATTTTATTGCAAAAAGAGAAGTCAAGTGCACTCTGCAACACAATATGGGTGAAATTTATACATTGGATAATGCTTATAAATATATCAATTAAATGAATAGAATATTGAAGTCAGTCAATTGGATTTATCTTAGGTGGTTGGGAGGAATGATTGTTATCCTCCCCATGTAGGTTCAATTTCCGCAAGTGATATGTTGAGCTCTTAATGAGTATATTATTGTAATGTATTTGAGCCTTGTTGTTGGCTTGTCGTTTTCCCTAAATATTCTAGGGTTTACCCTAGGTACCATCCTCAAAATGAGGGGAGGTACTGGGGGGTTTTCCCCAGGCCTTGTAACTTGGAAAAAATAAATAAATACTTAAGTCAACATCTGATGAAGGAAGAAACTGGGGTCTCGAAGATCCATGAATGCAATTGGTTTGATCCTCAAACCTGTGGGTTATCTCTCCATGATATGGACTCAACAGGTCCATGGAAACAATAATTCTCCAATTCCGTTCACCCGTACCCTGGATTAACTCTCCATCTCATCATAGCTTCGCACCACCTTCTAAAACTCATCTTCATGAAGTTCATAGGAACTTCATCAATCTCACCATCATAGGACCAAGTGCTAGGTGTTCCTAAATGCTAATTACAGGTGCTTAACCCTCCATGGGTCCACGAGTTGGAACCAAATGCTAGGGTGTCATACTATTTATGGTCATCGTATTTTTCTTTATCGTAATATACCATCAGACTCTTCTCTATCAAACTTTTCCTGGTGTGGACCATCCTGAATTCAGACTCTGACACCTTAGAACACCCCGAACCCTTCTAGACTCTGATGAATTCAGACTCTTATAGAACTCTGACGGTTGTACTCCAATCAAAACTCTGCCACGTGGCCCTTTCCAGATCCGTTGATTTGGTCACTCTGAATCGATCTCCACCGTCGATCTGAGTCTCTCTTCCATTGATCATTCCAACCAATATTCAACTGCGATGAAATAATGCCATGTGTCCTCTCTAGAACCATTGATCCAACAACTCCAAATTTATCTGGACAATTCGTTAGAGTTTCTCCTTCATTGAGAATTTTGACTTCCTATAACTCTAATAGTCATCGGAGTCTCATCTTTCAGAGTAATCGATGTCAAACTAATGGAATCACCTCCACCATCAATCTATCTCCTCCGACTGATCCTGAACCGTTGGTCGGACTATTGCTTTTCAGGATACCAAAACTCACGATTCCTCCGATGGTTGGTTCTAATGGATGGTCAAATCTCTATTTCGAGGATCATCGTTCATCTGCACATGATTTGATGGTCGGATCTTGTCCTCAGTATCGTGATATCAATTCAATGGATCATCATTGATCCTTACGATGATCAATGATTGTTCTTCATATCATTGAATACATCTTCTCATGCTACGACCTGCACTCATGGTCTCTCTCACACACACTCAACATATCGATTCAACAATTTTCTCTCACGTAGGGTTAAACATAATACAATGGATACAAAAATACACAAATAAAACTTGTTTCCATTAATTCGAGCTTGATTACAATATTATGGCCGCTATGGGCCATGCCTAGATTTTAGATTGTGTAGACCCCTACTTAAAAAACCTGAAGGATATAATTTATAAAAATAAACATAATAAGGATCAGATCATTGAAAGGATCTGATCTGATCTCCAAGATCGCTCACAATCACAACAAATTATTAACAACTCAACTGAATCCAAGGAAATCTTGTCCTCAAGCCCACGCTGCCTTTTGGAAGCTTCATGAATTTTGATTTTGACTTGGTGGGGGGGGGGGGGG
>ML817447.1:45092-68038 GCA_009831015.1 Picea engelmannii | reverse complement strand
TCTCTCCTGCATCAGACTCCCACGGTATGATCTCCTAATCATGTGCTTCTTCATAGTTGCATCCATATTCACTCTCTATTATTCCTTACTTTCCTCATGCATCACTCCATATAACATTGAGCTTCTTCTCATGCTCAACAATGAGCTACAACTAAGCCTCTGTAGCAAGCCTCCACACCTGCTACCCAATACCTCACCAATATTCCTCCTGAGCTCTGGCCTTTTGGTATTATAGGTTCTCTCTCCTCTGGAACCTTCTGAGCACTCTTTTTCTCCTCTAGGCTTATGCACCTACCCACTTTCATGTAGAGACATCTTTCCCAACTCGGATACCACCTAATGAAGGAAGAAACTGGGGTCTTCAAGATCCATGAACGAAACTGGTTAGATCCTCGGATCTGTGGGTTATCTTTCCCATGATATGGACTCAACAGGTCCATGGCAACAATAATTCTCCAATTCTATTCACTCACACCCTAGATTAACTCTCCATCTCGCCATAGCTTTACACCACCTTCAAAAACTTGTCTTCGTGAAGTTCATATGAACTTCATCAATATCGCCACCATAGGACCGAGTGTTAGGTATTCCCAAATGCTAATATACCAGTGCTTAACCCTCCATAGGTCCATAGGCTGGAACCAAACGCTAGGGAACTAGACTATTTATGGTCATCGGATTTTTCTTTATCCTGATAGACCATTGGACTCTTCTCTATCCAAATCTTCTTGTTGTGGACCATCACGAATCTAGACTCTGACACCTTAGAACACCCCAAACCCTTTTGGACTCCAATGGATTCAGATTCTGATAGAACTCTGACAGTCATATGCCAATCAAAACTCTACCATGTGGCCCTCTCCATATCTATCAATCTGGTCACTCTAAATCGATCTTCGTCGTCGACCATAGTCTCTCTTCCATTGATCATTCCAACCAATATTCAACTACTATGGAACAAGAACACATGTCCTCTCTAGAACCATTGATATAACGACTCTGAATTTATCTGGACCATTCATCGGAGTTTCTCCTTCGTTGAGAATTTTGACTGCCTATAACTCTGATCATCATCAGAGTCTCACATTTCAGAGTATCAAATGTTTAATTAATGGAATCACCTCCATCGTCGATCTATCTCACTAAAAAAATTGGGTCATTTTGCGACGGCTATTTCGACGCTCTTGTGACGTTATGTTGTGGATATTGCGACGAATCTAAGGTCTCCCAAACGTCGCTTCGCATGATGTGGCACGTGCAATGAACCTGACACAATGTCGCAAGAGCGATGATACTAGGGATTTGTCACAAAAGAAACAAAGAAGAAATACCGTTGCCAAAACAACTAAGTAGGGAACGCGTCGAAAGAGCGACAAATATGGGAAATCGTCACAAGCACAACAAGCGATGAAAATCGTCGCAATGAGACAATGTTGAGATATCGTCGCACAAGCGACATGTTAGAGAGATCATCGCAAGAGCGACAAGTTTAAGAGATCGTCGCAAGAGCGACAATAAAGGGAGATCGTTGCATACCCAACAATATAGACAGATTGTCACAAGATCAACAAGTGTAAGAAAGTTTGCGGTGAATCAACTTTTGAAGGGATCGTCGCAAGAGAGACGAAAACATGGTATATTGCGATGAAATTGCTATACAATTTTTTGTGATTTGTATAGAAAGTTCGTCGCAAGATTTATATGAGGTCGTCGCAATTGCGATGACAACAATTTATTTATATAAAAAATTGATTTTTGAGCAAAAAAAATATAATTTGATTTTTGAGCCAATTATACAAGGTGTTATGATTGCACACTAAGGAGGTCATCCAAGTGAAGTTGTTTCTTTGATAGAGTGTTGGTAAGCATGTGCAACATAAGAAAATTGTTTCCATGCTAGGAACCAATTGGTCCTAATAGAAGGAGGTCATTCACACATCCTCTTGTGGAATTGCTACATGACAACATAGCTAGGAACTAGAGATAAATCCATAACAAGAACTCGAGCCAGTAACAAAATCCAACATTCATAGTTAGATCCATGTTGAAGCGAAACAGAAAGATGGCACATTGTTCTAGATTGGTCCTCTAATATTTTGGAGAACAAAAACACTCTCAATGGGGAGGCCTGATTTGAAATGGATCTGAACACGGGAATGATTGTAAGAATGAATACCTACAAGTGTAATTTAAAAATTAATGAAGGTTATATAATAAAGGACAATGCAAATTTTATAAATTAAATGAGACAAAGAAAAAAAAGTAAAACAAAATAAAATAGAAAAATGAAAATAGGAGCAAAAGAGAGAGAGAGCAATGGGAACTAAAAGGTCGGTCTCTTGGCCTTCCCATTACCCCCAATATCTCCTATTCGTCCTTTTGACATGACTCTCAAAGGGTATTTTGGCCAAAGAGGAAAGTATGCACAAAGATCCATGAGTTACATTGTAACCAAAGATTCTCAAAATGAGAATTGAGTAACCATTGAAATTTGTTTTTCCCATTTGGGTTGTTTCTAGAGTAAACATTATGTGTGACATCTCATTTATGATAAATTAATTAAATATCAGTTGGATTGGAATTTAATTAAAAGAACAACCAATGTCCTATACAAAAGTTACTGAAGATGAGATACTAACATGCTATGTCTCATATGCAATATGTAGAAATGATGGAAGAACTAGTGAGGGCAATGGATCCACTTGCTAAGATCCCTTTAGCATATTAGTAAAATGTGGTTTTAGTGTGGGATGCAGGAGGAAACAATGTTACCCTTGTGGATCCCTTTGGAATATTAGTAGATGATCCCTTTGGCATTATAGTAGTATGTGGTTTGAGCAAATTTGGTGGTAGTAAGAACTCTTGAGTAGAATCGAGCTTGCCTTGATTTTTATGTGGGACTTCATATTTCAAAGTGCAATTTTGGGAGCTGGCGATTGGCATTGTTACCAAGGAAAATTTTTTATTCCCTGGATTCAATAGATTTAGTATAGCATGGTGTTGAGAAGTCATATTTCTTTGAATCATTAGTTTCCAGTTGCTTGTATGGAGGGTGAGAGAAAGAAATGGTATGCAAGGCATTTCAATGTCTCACATGGTAACTCCAATTATGGAGCACATCCCTTTGATTTTTATGGATAAAGTTTCTCTATTCTAGGAGGATCAAGATCTCGACTAGTATAGTTTTGTGCAACAAAAAATAGATATTGATGGTGTTGGTGAGCATAATCTTTAATGATTGAAATAATAGAATTGGATAGAACCCTAAAAAGGGGAGTCTTTTCCAAATCATTGTCAATGTATAGTTATATGAGGATCCTCTATATGACATTTACTACCACAATTATGAAGAAAAACATCATAATTTGATATTTTCTTGGAGATGACTTTTAACATTGTGTTATGGGTATGGGAGGTCATCCTAAACATATCTAATACATATCGTGGGGCTTCACAAACCATAATAATTGTTGTGATAGTGGGTTCCTTTCCTAATATTTCCATTGAAGGTTTAGTTACAAGTTTTGCACTATATTCATGGTGGTTTTTGTTGCTACTCGGTTCTCCTCTTTTTGTATGGAAATGCCTAGAATTTCCAAGTGGAGGCATGGCGTTAGTTGGAGAAGATGATGATATCTCATGCTCTCTTTTATTATCCACAAAAGTTGCATTATTTTCTTACTTATTGTAGCTTAGGTGACATGCTATCACAACTCTCTCATTGTAGTTTATTTTTTTGAGCTCATCAATGGTGTTGGGTTCCCTTTATCTTGGTATTGGTTTGTAGGCCCAAGGTGTTGGCTCAAAGCCTTTACATTAATCTCTAAGCATGATACTAGGGTTTTAGGTCGCTTTGTGTGATTTTTTTTTTCTTTTGAGGGTGTGTTTATCCCACGCACCTTATTGAATATATGTGGGGGATAAATTGGGTCTTTTCTCATAGACACATTGATGCCTTTCACATCAATGAAGTTTTTTTAAAGGGACAAATTAGTTGACATATGGTCAAAACTCTCTCATTGTCATTTATTTTGTTTTCTTCATTGATGGTGTTGGGTTCCCTCTATTTTAGTAGTGGTTTGTAAGATGTGTGGAAAAACATTGGGAATTTACAATAATGAATGGGATACTAATGATCCCAATATTGAAATATAAAATGGAGAATGTGAACATGTTCATGGCATGTTTCAAGATAAAAATGGTATGGCATGTGATGCTCTAGAACTTCATGATAGCATTGATCTCTCTTTGTCTTCAACTATAGTACAAAATTAAGGATATATTGCATCTAACACTAACCGTGAGTTCAATGATAATCGAATTATTGTTGTTAAATAAAAGTGAAAGGAAATTATCCTTCATCTATGCTTAATGAGGTTATGTGAATCAAGTATGATATTGAAGAACATGAGTGGCAAGTAATCAGGGCCATAACATTGGTTTCTCTCATCAATGACAAAATTATGAAAATTTGTCCATGAGGAACCAACAAAAGAGGTTGAAATAATAGGTTTACATAGGAAACTATAAGAAAAATATGATGATGACCTAAATAAAAATGCAACACTAGGTTTTGAGAAAATAAAATTATAATAAAGAAGGAGCCCTTAAAGATTTTGGTCCTTTTTATTTCACTAGAATTCCAAGGTACCCAAATTCATGTCTATCTATATGTATATGGATGAACCTCAACCTAAGATTTCGAGGTCAAATTGTTACATCTATATTTGAACATGTGAAACAAAAGACATGAAGAAACGATCCTTAATGTTGTTGAAGAAACAAAAGAAATTTCGTGGAACTAAAAACATTAAATTGTTGACAAAATTGTGCCCTCTAATCGACAAAGTGAAGATTGGAATTTATGTCAACATTATAACAATGAGTGTTTATATCATGAACCTCTATATGGATTATAAAATGTAAAGACATAATGAAAAGAAGGGTAATGCTATGAAAAAATAGTATAAAATGTTTGACATCACCATTTCCAACCCCTCAAGTTTAATCCTTAATGTTGTAGAAGAAACAAAAGAAATTTCATGGAACTAAAAACATTAAATTGTTGCCAAAATTGTGCCCTCTAATCGACAAAGTGAAGATTTGAATTTATGTCAACATTATAACAATGAGTGTTTATATCATGAACCTTTATATGGATTAACATGACCATGAGAAGATTAAAGTAGGAAAAATGAAGAAAGTCTTAAAACCTTGAATAACCCTCCACATATTGTAGACATGAAGATTGAGATGATGCACATGTGTGAAAGAGTAAATGTTTGACATCGGCATTTCCAACCCCTCATGTTTAATCCTTAATGTTGTTGAAGAAATAAAAGAAATTTCATGGAACTAAAAACATTAAATTGTTGCCAAAATTGTGCCCTCTAATCAACAAAGTGAAGATGCAAAACTTATTATTGCATCTTCCCAAAAATTTATTTTTGCATGTTGCACCAAGTTTAAAGTTTGCACATTGCTTGGAAAAGATGCTTGCCACATTTCACATGTCACAAGACTTTCAAAGTTGTATATATCATGTCACAAGATTTTGGAAGTTGTATATTGCATATTCAAGTTCTATTTGTTGCCTAGACTCCATAGCCCAAGCACAAGGCACCAGGTCTTGCGTGGATTCTCATGTTATATCTTAAAATACAAAGATATTTCCATTCTTAAAAGAAAAAGAGATACAAGTTTGTAACTCTTGAAACCCACAAACAAACAAGCATGTAAAATTTAAATCCAAACTTGAACAATTCAATCTCTTAAATTTCACGTTTACCAATGCCTTCAAATCGCTAGGATGATATCCATGGAGCCACAAATTGATGCAGAAATTGTATGTCAAGGCCAATAGAACCAATGGAACCAAGGAGTATTGAATCAATATATACCAAGTCTTATAAGAGAATCTGAAATTATCATTAAGTGTATAACAAAATTACATTCACAGATATATACAAGCCATAGAAATAGCCTTGTGTATATTATCAGATGAAAAAGTACACATAATGTCAATGCATTATATGCATCATTACATGTTCAGCTATATAATGTACATCTAACTGTCTTATAAAATTATTACACATCATGAATTTCTTTTAGTCTTCTTTTGTGCTTTCCAGGTCTTAAGTAATTCATCCATCTCCATGTCTTCGTTTACTGGGTGCTCTTCAACAACTAATGTTGTTTCAGTCCTTTCATGTCGAGTACCTCTGCTCTTGTACCCATGACATGGATGTTGTTGTGAGGGGCCATCACCTACAAAAACCAAAAATATTAAATTTATATGGCCAATTTTTAAATATCATTGAAGTAGTTCATTAATATTAAAAAAAAACTCTGCAGTGTAATTATTTACCTGGTCCTCTAGTCGGCACCATTGGAACGATAGTCAGCCTGTTCACCTGATCTTTAGGTCGAGGAGGATCAACTATGACATTCTCTGCCATTGAAACGTCAAAATTTATAAGTACAAAATTTATAAGTACAAAATTATTAAGTATATGATTAATATATAGCCATTTTACCATCGTGGGCCTCAGTCACATGAACATCTTGGGGCTGCACCTCACTGGGATGGGGCTTCTAGGGAACACCATGATCTTCTGGTTGCGTTGCACTATCAATGCTCTATTTTCCATTACTAATGGTTTCATTGATAATGTTGCTCCCCCGATTAAAACAAAGTAAGACATTAAATTATGGACGATATCAAACATTTACATATTTTATAAGTAATGAAAGGTTAATGTGGACTAATTTTTATTTACCTTATCCCACAAACTGGATCTTGGAGTCTGCCCCATGCTTTTCCTATGATCAACCATGACTTTATAACCATACTTGTATAAGGGTATGGTTTTTTAATATTTTTGGCTGCAATTACCTTAAAGTTGTAAGGCAATACAAATAATATTCTTAAGATGTTTGAGTACTTACGATTCATGATTGTAACCTCGAGTAGTCGCCCTGGCCTAGCTTGTGTTGGCCATGTTTAGAAATCCTTGCTTTGGTTACCTTCGAAGTGTAACTACACTTTTATTTATATCTAAAGAAAAATAAAGCTGGTATTGAAATCAAAATATTGTAATTTACCTTGGTGTACTAGTTATTTGTTCTCTTGATTTTTTCAAAATCTTCTCTTTTGCATCATCAAAGATCGCCTTCCACTCCCTCTCTAGAATTGAGGGAAGACGCTCATACCTAGGATTTCCTACCAATCTTTGTCAATAAACATCCCACGTATATTTTAAATATTCCCTCGCTGCAGAGGTGACCATTTTTTTATTGCACGTGTCTACTCCAAAGAGGCCTTCAAGATAATCCATAAGTTCCTTTTTGAGGTTGTAATTCTAGAAATTCCACCTCATGCGTAAGGTTGCCCCAAAAATCAACAAGGCCTTTCTCTCTAGGTGCCTATAAAAATGGTCGTTTCCTACACACTGAAATATATGATCATTAATTTAAAATTAATAATCTAGATGATTTATGTATGATAAGGACAACATTAAACGATTAAAATATGAATTAAAACTACCTGGGAGTCTTGATTGTTTTAATGGAAGTCCATTATCTTCTACCAAAAATGTGCATGGAAGGGTCCTCGTGCTTATCACGCGTCTAGCTCCAGGAAATGCAACCATGTCAACCACATCACCATGAGCCTCATATCTACCACCATCTCTAGACTCTGACTGATGTGTGGATGTCTGGAAATGCATGTCATGGCTCCTATCTAAATTAGGTGTGGAAGATGGAGAAGTAAATAATACTCTAGCAATTGTATGACCACCCACATCAGGACTATGTAGCGTCTCTGTAGTGCCACCACTACCAACACCGGGTTGAATAGGCTCCAAAAATCTCTTTATAAAAAAGAAAATGTTTTTTCGTAAGATAATGTAAAAGTTAAAGAACAAAGTTTCATAATTGAACATATGAGTACATTAAAAAAAAACACTTTAAATTATGGTTATTACCTTATATGTGCTAAGTTGTAACATAAGGAGATCGATCATTGCTAGGACGTCGGGAGTTTGATTTGGACGATCTAAGAAGCTAGCAAGTTCCTTGTTCACTTTAATGATCTTTTTTTTTTATTAATACCATCAGATCAGGGGATGAATAAAACCCCTCCTCATCGACGGAATCATGATTAACATGGTCTGCGGACTACATATAATTTCAACAAAAACAATGTTATTTCAATAAAATTATATAAGCAAATAATAAAATTCACGTAAAATAAAAGTGGAAATTGATAATCATTTACATGTTCTGCAGCTAGCCCTTTTCCACGATCATCCTGCCACATTATAATATAATTAGAACCCCCAAATATTTAAAAATTTGTTAACAATAACAAAAAAACAATGTTAAAGATAATAAAAAAATATAATGCAATAAGTAGAGGTTTCTTAAAGAGGTGTTGCATAAGTACCCACACACTATTAGTCAATGTTTCGATTCGATTCAAATGGTAATCCACTAATAACTCTTCCCCGGCAACTATCATTTTTATTGCGCATAGGACTACCCGATTCTCTTCACGTCCCTCATATATGCAATTTGGTTGTTTGTTTGTTGTCCCGTGTCATGTGTTGTTTATAAAACCTGTGATATTGCCGGAAGCTTTAGGCCTTCCATCAATATAGATAGTCGCTCCATTATTTTTTTCTTTGTTTATTAGTTGTATATAATTTGCGGCGTGTGCATATCTCTGCATACTTTGCATGTACCGGACCAGCCGCATCCAATCGTTATAATTGTAACACGGTCCGACATAGTCCATCAATTCAGTTACTATATTGTATTTTACAATTATTCCATCCATGGAAAATAGCCCCAAGCCATGCAGGGAGGATAGTGCAATGTGATATGTCCTATTGTTGACAATGAAGTCAACATCTATAGGAGGTAGTTCCTTAGGTACCCATTGTTTCACCAGATTCTTATACCTGAGTTGCACCTCTATGTATCCATGCTCTCATTATCATAAGAGCATGATCCTCCTTTGGCAAGAAAAAATTTCATGCATCTACAAAATTTTCTTCTGACTTTTTCACCTCTGGTCCTTGTTTGTTTATTATATCTACTAGATGCAGTCGCATTTCCCTCTATTTGTCCTAAGCTTTCCTCACTCGACGAAGAAATATTTGACAGGTACATGTTTGGTTGTACCTTCAGTTGCATGTGCACGTGTTATTAGTGAGTAGTGCATCATCATCCTAGTTCCAATTTATGAACTTTTTTTTCTATATTCAAAGTTCTAAATAAAAATTTTATATCTTTAGTTTTGGATGCACAATTAGACTATGGTGCAATTACCAATATTAGTGGTCAACCACCTAATTTAATATGACATCCCTCTTGATTTTGGACATATTAAGGACATATTAATGTGATAACACTAAGGACATGATAAGTTTATCATATGGATCTAAGAAACAAATAGTAGTAAGGTTGTTGTTTGTTGGATTTGTGCAAATTAGAATTATTATAAGAAATGTCCATTGAAGATGAGGGTCAATGCTATGGAGTAAGAAATCCAACCATCAGTTGGTGTGTTGCAAATATTGGGTGCTTTAGTTGGCAATATGTCTAAGGCAAGCCAAGAGTAGAACTATACACATATTAGTTTTGTTCAAGCCAAGAGTAGAACTATACAAATATTAGTTTTGTTCAATCCAAATTGATGAATAAGTTAGTTATGGTGATGGTTAACAATAGTACAACCCACATTTTTATGTAGGAAGTAGTGGTTGTTAAACTCAATGTGCAATTGAAATTGGTGCAGTCTTTTTTCAAGGCAGTAAGATATAGTAGTTAGTTGACAGAGACATGTAGAATTTATTTAGTTTTTATGCCCTGAGGAGGAATTGGCCAAAAGTCCCTGAAATGGTTTGGGATGCGACTTGCAACTGGGCATAAAACGAAAACTGAGACTCGGATTAAGGAACCATCGTCTCTGTTGAATTCTTGGCATAGGATTTTAGCTAGAGCACCCCTCACTCCCAGTTCCAACCCCTCAGAAGTTGTTTTTTTCATTGATTTTGATAACTAGTGCTTTCGGTTTTGATCAGAAAAGCCACAATGTTGTCAATAGACTGTCGACGTTTCGGATCCAAATCAGGATCCATCTTCGGGACAATGAGCCTGGGCTAAAAAAATGGGAAGATCTGGTATAAATATTGTCGACAGTCTATTGACAACACTGCGGATTTTTTGATCAAAGACGGAAATCTCAACCACAACAATTTCACTCATCAAACTAGTGCTTTGCTCGGTAACAAACAATGCAACATTTGGATTTAGGGGTCCAATTTACGAAACCATGCCTCGGGAGCGGATGGAAAATGTGGTCACCTAGTCCATGCCTAAACAATCATGCAACATCTCATGGAACTCAAAAATGTTGTTCCGTTATGCTTTTATGCCCTGAGGAGGAATTGGCCAAGAGTCCCTGAAATAGTTTGGGATACGACTTGCAACTAGGCATAAAACGAAAAATAAGACTTGGATTGAGGAACCGGTGACTCTGATGGATTCCCAGGATAGTATTTCAGCTAGAGCACACCTCACTCCCAGGTGCCATGCCTCGGAAGTTGCTTTACTCATTGATTTTAAGAACTAGTGTTTTGCTCAGTTTGAAGAAAACCAACATTTGGATTAAGCGGTCCAATTTATGAAACCATGCATCGGGAGTGGATAGAAAATATAGTCACATATTCCATGCGTAAACAAGCTTGCAACATCTCACAGAACTAAAAAATGTTGCTCCGTTAGGTTTTTATGCCCCAATGAGGAATTGGCCAAGAGTCCCTGAAATGGTTTGGGATGCGACTTGAAACTGGGAATAAAATGAAAAATCGAGACTCAGATTGAAGAACCATCGACTTCAATGGATTATTGGGATAGGATTTTAGCTAGAGCACCCCTCACTCCCAGTTCCAACCCCTCGAAAGTTGTTTTTTTCATCGATTTTGATTAATGCTTTGCTCAGTAAGAAGCAATGTAACATTTGGATTTAGGGGTCCAATTTACGAAACCATGCCTCAGGAGAAGATGGATAATTTGGTCACCTAGTCCATGCATAAACAAGCTTGCAGCATCTCACGGAACTAAAAAATGTTGCTTCATTAGTCTTTTATGCCCAAAGCAGGAATTGGCCAAGAGTCCCTGAAATGGTTTGGGATGCGACTTGCAAATGGGCATAAAATGAAAAAAGAGACTCAGATTGAGGAACCATCATCTCTGTTGGATTCCTAGCATAGGATTTTAGCTAGAGCACCCCTCACTGTCGGTTCCGACCCCTCAGAAGTTGTTTTTTTCATCTATTTCGATAACTAGTGCTTTTCTCAATAAGAAGCAATGCAACATTTGGATTTTGGGGTCCAATTTACGAAACCATGCCTCGGGAGAGGATGGACAATGTGGTCACCTAGTCCATGCCTAAACAAGCATGCATCATCTCATGGAACTCAAAAATGTTGCTCTGTTAGGATTTTATGCCCCGAGGAGGAATTGCCAAGAGTCCCCGAAATGGTTTGGGATGCGACTTGCAACTAGGCATAAAACGAAAACCAAGACTC
Source organism: Picea engelmannii (assembly GCA_009831015.1). Lineage (NCBI taxonomy): Eukaryota > Viridiplantae > Streptophyta > Pinopsida > Pinales > Pinaceae > Picea > Picea engelmannii. The sequence goes on along the minus strand of ML817447.1, from coordinate 56,438 downwards.
GGATTGACGAATCATCATCTCTGGTGGATTCATGACATAGGATTTTAGCTAGACCACCTATCACTCTCAGTTCCAACCCATGGGAAGTTGTTTTTTTCATCGATTTCGATAACTAGTTCTTTGCTCAGTAACAAGCAATGCAACATTTGGACTTAGGGGTCCAATTTCTGACACCATGCCTCAGGAGCGAATGGACAATGTGGTCACCTAGTTCATGCCTAAACAATCATGCAACATCTCATGGAAATCAAAAATGTTGCTCAGTTAGGTTTTTATGTCATGAGGAGGAATTGGCCAAGAGTTCCCGAAATGGTTTGGGATGCAACTTGCAACTAAACATATAGAGAATATCAAGACTCGGATTAAGAAACTGTTGAATTTGATGGATTACTGGGATAGGATTTTATCTAGAGCACCCCTCACTCCCGGGTGCATGCCTCAGAATTTGCAGTACTCAATGGTTTCAAGAACTAGTGTTTTGCTCAGTTTGAAGCAATGCAACTGTAACATCCCGCTCTGGCGCACTGAGAAAACTTATTCTTTGAGGACACTTGCTTGCAAGTGATCTGGACTTTTATGATGTTAAAACATTGATCCTTGATTATGATGCGTTATGATAGATGACATGATGTTTTACTGCTTTGATGTAGACAAGTGCTATTGACTCAGTTTTATTGAGTGTGCAGGGTTTTGTACCTTGAGGATGCAGAGGCATCGGTGGAACCCCTTGGACTCTGGATTGAGTCAAAGAGTGTGCTATTTGGGTTGATTTATTTACTGTGATATTTCATTGATTTGATGATATGATGTTGACATGTTCTGACATAATTGTTGATGATGCGGGCTGACGATAGCTTGCCGACCAGACTCACATATGGAGTAAAGGGGCCACACACGATTTCTAGAGAGGTTGAGGGAAAGGTGTGCACAACAGCCCTGCCACAACCTACTAGCACTCTCGTCGTGGCTCGAACTATAGGTTAACGATTACCTAGTTCGAGAGGATCCACGATGCCATGAGGGAAGACTGCGACAGCCGCTCACGATGATTCTAAGGGGTGTGCAATAAGGCGGGGGCCTTATTCCTTAGAGCCCTTAGTATCCCACAAGTTCACCTGGCGGAGTGTTGACTCCAGGGGTTATAGATGTCTACCAATCAGTCAAGTTGGCGAGTGGCACCCTTGGAGCACGTGGTGCATCCTGAAGGGCACATCGCGCAAAAGAAACACAAGTCGGCGAGTGGCACCCTTGGAGCACGTGGTGCATCCTGAAGGGCACGTCGCACGAAAGAAACACAAGTTAGTGAGTGGCACCCTTGGAGCATGTGGTGCATCCTGAACGGCATGTCGTGCAAGAGAAACAACCGGGGCAAGTGGCACCCTTGGAGCACGTGGTGCGTCCTGAAGGGCACGTCGCATTGATGTTGAGGAAGGAACAAACCTAGATGGCCCTAAGACATTTAACACCTTAATAAATTCTTAAAACAACTTCCCTAAATAATTGTCGCCCAATTCAAAGTCTAAACCTAAGTCTAAAACTTCTCTAGGGTAAAATTTTGTTTAGCCTTAAGGAAAAGACTCTATAAAAATAAAAATAAAAATATAAACTAAAACCCACTTAAGTAATAGTTTTAGTCTTCTTAAATTTAGAGGGTAAAATGAAGAGAGGAATAATTTAATTAAAATCCGTGGTTTTAAATTTGTAAAGAGGAAATAAATTATTAACTTGTGGAAGTATAAAAAAAAAATTAAATTAATAATAAAGGGAAAAGAGTAAATAGCGCAACTGTCATTTTGGCTCTAATAAAAAGGGGAAAGAAGGGAATAATAAGAATTAGGAAACTAAGTAATGGAGGAAATATAATAAAGGAAACTAGGTAACTTATGGTAAAAAGCGAGGTCAACATAGTAAGGAATCTGCAATTAAGAACCTTCTATTTTGAGCTAATTTAGCAACTTCATTTTTTAAGGAAATTATTTAAAACATGTAAGGGGATCTAGGAACACCTAGGAGGAAATTTAGGAGCAACTCTAGGTGGGTAGGGAAATGAGTAATTTAATAATTTAAAGAAAATAATTATTTGAGGAAAGAGGGATGGACGACACTTGTGCGAAGGAGAATATTTAGAATATTTTTATTAAAACTTAATTAAAATGTGATTTAGGGAAAGCTGGAGGTTGGAAAAACTCTATAAAAGAAAGGGAAGATGAGGAAGAAGGGGATCGGTTGTTAGTGTAACGTTACGTTGTCGGATTTTAACTTGACTGATTACTTGTGGAGAGTTGGGATTTCCCAGCTCGGATAGGAGTGGTAGCTCGGCCTTGCGAGGCGAGCTGGGAAGCTAGACTTACCATTTGGATTTTGTGTGGCCCCTTTGCGGCTCGAGGGGCTAAGGGGGAAGCAGAGTACCCCTAGTGTTGGCTGGGAGGTACCGGTGAGGTCTCGAGAGTCGACGAGCGGGAGCGGCACGGAGCGCGCGGACGACACTCGGAGCAAGCGACAAGGCAACGGTATGATTGTATTTTAGTAGATCGGATTGCATTACTACTTATGCTAGGATCGGTATATCGGTGTAATGGATTGATTGGCTTACTGTTGTTACCTACCTCTATTAATAAAGTTGTTTAACTCTGTTATTTAAATAGATAAAGAAAAAATTGTGTAATTATCAATGCTGTAAAATTTTACTATGCAAATTCTGAGTAAACTCTAGCCTTGCGTCTCCATTCCTTGAACGACGAATTTTACTGATCAATGTCATGCTGATAAAACTCTTCTGGCAATTTCGTTTTTGTATATGGATATAGTGACTTGTTTCTGAAAAAAATAAAATGGTTTGGTAATTTGTTACTGAAATTGGTTCTGGCAATTTCGTTCTTGCATGCCGTGGGTTTGTTGGTTGTTGGCTCTGCGTGTTCAAATCTATGTGTGCACCGTTCAATTTCTTTTTATTTCCCAACAGTTAGAAGTTATATTTCGTTGATCTTGAGGAAGACCTTGCCGATGTATCCTAGTATTGCTCAAGCCGTTGTCTGTTTTGGGCCTGCGGTTAATTTTTTTTTTATAATTTTAAAACAAATAGACTTACTGCCCCCTTCTACGTTAAACCATGTAAATGTTGCATAATCTTTCCTCGGTGCTAGTTTAGCCTTGACTGTTTTGTTGTGTAATTTTTTTACCTCTGCCAATTTTAGCTAAAACTTTGAACTCGTCCTGTTGGCAAACGTTCTGTCTTGAGTTATAGATATTACCGTTGTTTATGTTTTGGAATTAAACTATGAATTTGGGGATTCGTTCTATATGGGCGTTCGACATTTTTTTAATTTATTTATTTATCTTATGATCAGTTGAGGAATTCGATTTGTGGTGTTTGAATTCATTTGGGCACTCTGGAATTTGTTTTCGTGGTGTTGAATTCACTTGGCATTCTGGAATTCGATTTGTGGTGTTTGAATTCGTTTTGGCACTCTAGAATTAGTTTTAGAGGTGCTTGAATTTGCTTTGACATTCTGGAATTCGATTTGTGGTGTTTGAATTCGTTTTGGCATTTCGTATTGATTGTTTCTGGCAACCCCCTGTTATCTCTGGCCATAACTGTCTAATAGATGCGTTGAACAGAGAGTAAATGTTTCCTTCCATCTACATGGTGGTTTCTCCTTTGTTGTATAAAACCCTCCACCTATTGCCTTGATTTTATTTCTCTGTAAAAAAAAAGAGGGGAGCTAAATGTAGCCTATGGCTGCGTTTTTCCGAGAAGGTAGGCTACGTTTTGTTTTCCTCATTTAATGGCAGTAAACTTTGCAGTTCTGAATCGTAACATGTAGACCCACCTCTACACCTGTACGCCTTGCTAGCTGGAATAACTTGCACCTGTGTGTGTGCCGAGTTGCCTAAATTTACCTTGAAGAGATAGAGATTTCCTGACTGGGCCTGGATTCGAGCACCTAAATTAAGACAACCTATTCCCAATTTTCATTTGAGCACTTAAATCGGAGAGAATCATCATGTTGTTAAATTGTAATTTTTTTTTCGGTGTCTCATTTTCCTCATATGACAGGATTTTATGACAAATGGATAGTAACTTAAGATTTGAATCAAATTGTTGAATGAGGATTGGATGTGATAGGTTTAGTAAATCGAAGGATAATTTCTTATTTAAATAATTAGGGTAAGTTATTTTATTACTATTAAATGAGATTCATTTACTTATTGTGGGAACAATTCATTTATATAATCGTAACCAGAATAAATATAACTCTTGGACATGATGATTACTGTTGAAAGAATGCTCGGTTGTTAATGGTATAATGTTTATATTGCTAATTTGTTAAGACTATTCGGTTATTGAGTAGTAATTGGATTTAAGAAAGGTTGTCAGAAGTAGTTTGTAAGTTATGCCAATTTGGGAAGATGACCTTGCTAAACTAGACTTGAATTTAGAGTGTGATTATTGTTTTTTTAGATTTTAAAGTTTAACCCAAATTAAGGTCAGACTTGTCGCATCAATCGTCTTGTCTTGTAGTTGATTAAAGGTACTCACCCAAGAAACACTGAGGTAGTAGTGAGTAAATTAAGTTAATAATGATTCACTATTTCAAATTGTTGTACTATAGATAACTTTGCTAATTGCGATAATGATGGTTGTGTTACTGTCTTGATTATTTCCGAACTTGCTTTAATAATTGTCATTGTCTTGTAATATGATTGCTATTATTGCAAAGTCATGGTAATTTAAAATGAAATGGTGTTGTCGTTTATGGTAACGATATCGTAGATTTTATTGTTAGTGGTAAAACATATATAGTGTAATGTCCTTGATTTAAGTACGATAAGTTATCATGAGTTAGTAAATGGGGATTGCATTCAATTAACCTTACTTTATTTTTAAGGTTGGACTTGGTAACTTGTCGACTAACGGATATTAAATGAAGTGATTGATCTGTACTCATTGCCAAATGAGTCATAGGTAATGTTGAGTCTTAACCATTGGGTGGTTATTGTCGGAGTACATTCGGACTTGCTCTTTCCGTCGCGGTCATGGTTTTTCTTTAATTATTATTGTACTTGGTTGTAATCATTTCATTGCTTGGTCTGCTTGTGTCGGGCGGGATGTAGACACCTCCATGTAGCCTTAGTATATAAGGTTGTGGGTGTGATTATTTTCTGTGTAAAGAATCCAGTGTCGTATCAAGACTCTTGGGCCCTTTAAAGGAAGGGTTTCCACTCTTGCGACACACCTCTAAGGTCGTATCAGTAGTCTCGGGCTCTTTAAAGGCAGAGTTCCCACCACTGCGACCTCCTAACAGAGATTACTAGTTTCTTCCTGGGCAGTCGGCCAGGAGCCTATCTGACATTCTCTCTCTCCGGAGCAGAGAACTAAGATTAAACGCCCTACTTTCCTGTGCGGAAATAGTAAAATCTACTACTATGGATTCTTCCATCTGTGTTTGTACTGTACATAGGACAGTATGTCATTAAATGCTTGCAGTTACTTGTTGTGCGCCTTATGTCTTTTTGTTGTGACCATCGTGGTTGCGTCTTGTTAGTCGTCGGGTGGCGACGTGAGTCAAGTGTGTCGGTTTTCTTATTACACATGTGCACCCACTTTTAAAAAACAAAAAAAACAAAAATTGCACTTGTTACCAGAGTTGTTGTCGTAACGAGGAGGCTGTTATATATGGTATCAGAGTGGGTTCGACCTGTGACTTGGGATTCGCTACGGCTTTTGTTCACATGATTAGATTTGATTATATTGTTGATGATCGAGTTGATTGTGTGTGTGCAGGTAATCATGGTTAGAGGACGTCGCGGAGGCAGATGACGGGGTCCTAGGGGAGGAGGCGTGACACCTCTAGTAGCATCCACGCCGGAGGGGTCTAACCCCCGGGGAGGCGAGCAGGTTCTCGGACATGAGAAGATAGCAGTTGGAGACGTGGTCGGGATGATGAGGTCTTTTCAGCGCATGTCTGAGGCACTGATCAGCTGATTGGATAGAGACGAGGCTAGGACACCGACACCTGCTGAGGTTCCACCACGCGCACCGGCCGTTACTGGTAGCATTCACCGTGAACTCGAGAAGGTCAAATTTCCCGAGTTCTTTGGTGCCCCGAATGGCGCAGCCGCCGAGGCATGGTTGGAGAACATGGCGATGTGCTTCGCACTTCGCGATTATACCTCCAACATGAAGGTCTGCATGGCGGTCTTTCAACTAAAGGGGAGCACTCTTCTATGGTGGAAGACGCTCCTACCGCAGCTGAACATGGTTGTTGAAGACGTGTAATGGGAATTGTTCGAGGAACGGTTCCGAGAGAGGTATCTTTCAGAGGAATTCATTGAGCGTCAACTCAATGAGTTCAACACATTACGACAGGGAGGTCGTACGGTGCCCGAGTATGAGGCACATTTTATGGAGCTGCTTCGGTATGCTCCGCACCTTAACACTGAGAAGCTCAAGAACAACAGGTTCGTGTTTGGCCTTAACGATAACCTGCATGCAAAGGTTAGGACCTTGATGCCTCAAACCTTGCACGACGTTGTCCAAAAGGCCCTCATAGCAGAGGAGGAGCTCATCAGTGGGGGTCAGACCAGGACTCCAGTGAGACCAGCAGGGCAGGGTTCATCTGGTACGTCGCAGCATCAGACCCCAACGAGAAATACGCTGGGATATCGTGGCTTCCAGAGAGGATCCACTTTCACTACACCCCGACGACCGCCACCTCAGCAGCGGACACCTTATCGGGGACCACAACAGCGTCGCCCGCAGCAGCAACAATAGTTTCAGCCTGTTCAGTAGAACAGACCTGGGTTCCAGGCCGGTGGGTCGTCATCTTCTAGTTCGGGTACCAGGACTACTGGGCCGAAGAAGGGGTGTTGTACGTGTGGGGAGCCACACTACCAGCGCAATTGTCCTTTGGGGAGGACCAGAGCGTCTGGATCAGTCGGACCCACTACAGTGGGAGATATGGGAAAGGCCCATCGGATTCATGCAGCAGTGAATAACCACCAGGCAGAGCACCAATCGACTGTGCTTGAGACGACAGGTATTGTCGCTGACCAGACCCTTAGTATTTTGATAGACCCAGGTGCTACTGAGAGTTTCATTTATGGTGCAACGCTAAAAAGGATTAAGGTAAAGGCATTCGAACAGGACAAATTTAGCTTCGTAGAGATGGCTTCAGGAGCCAAACATAAGGTTGGAGAAAAGGTTATGGGTTGTGCCCTTAACCTAGGAGAGTTTGTCACGAGGGTCAACTTGTACGTCACGATCTTAGGATCTTATGACATCGTGATTGGTATGAATTGGTTGGAATCACATGAGGCGATACTCAACTGTAAGACGAAATGGTTGAGCTTGGTTGATGATGAAGGACAGAGATGTGTGATTGTAGGATGGAACCAGGGAGTATCCCTGAGGTTCATCTCTTCCTTACAGTTACGGAAGAGTATTTGCAAGGGGTGCAAGATTTATGCGATCCTTGCGCTAAACGAGAAGGGAGTAGCGGAAGGTCTAGAACACCTTCCGGTGGTGAGAGAGTTTGCGGACGTATTTCCAGAGGATTTGCCTAGGATGCCGCCAGAAAGGGAACTAGAGTTTACCATAGACCTGAAACTGGGGACCGAACCGATAGCAAGAACGCCTTATCGGATGTCGACCCCAGAGTTGCAAGAGATGAAAATGCAACTAAGGGAGTTTTTGGACCTGGGACTGATACGCCCTAGTGTGTCACTGTGGGGTGCACCAGTTATTTTCATATGAAAGAAGGATGGATCATGGAGGCTTTGCATTGACTATTGTCAACTGAACAAGGCTACGATCAAGAATCAGTATCCCTTACCAAGAATTGATTATCTGTTCGATCAAATGAAGGGTGCAACGGTGTTCTCCAAGATCGATTTACGATCAGGGTATCACCAGTTGCGGATCAAGGAGGATGACATCCTTAAGACCACCTTTAAGACAATATTTGGACATTACGAGTTTAATGTTTTACCGTTTGGACTGACAAACGCCCCAGGGATATTCATGAGTTTGATGAACGGGGTGTTCCGCGAGTACTTGGACATGTTTGTCCAAGTATTCATTGATGATATATTGATCTACTCTCGGACGACGAAGGAGCATGACGAGCACTTGCACTTGGTACTATAGTGTCTACGAGAGCACAAATTGTATGGGAAGTTGTCCAAATGCTCTTTTTATCAATCGAGGATTCACTACTTAGGGCATGTCATCTCCGGCAAAGGTATCGCCGTGGATCTAGCCAAGGTTGAGTCTATTATGGAATGGCCTGTGCCGACGAATGTCACAGAAGTGCATAGTTTTATGGGTTTAGTAGGATACTATCGACGGTTTGTCGAGGGATTTTCGAAGATAGCAAATCCGATCACGGAATTGCAGAAGAAAAACAAGAAGTTTGTTTGGACCGAGAAATGCGCGGAAGCATTTCGAAGGCTTAAAGAGTTGTTGACCACATCACCAATACTAAAGGTCCCTGACATGGACGCAGACTTCTTGGTATGCACTGACGCATCCAAGGAAGGTTTAGGCAGAGTCTTGATGCAAGACGAACGAGTGATTGCTTACATTTCAAGGAAACTGAGAAGGCACGAGGAGAAATACGCGGCGCACGATTTGGATTTATTAGCCATCGTATATGCCTTGAAGGTTTGGAGACACTACCTGGTTGGAAAAAAATTTGAACTAAAGACTGATCATTTTGGACTACAACACATTTTTACGCAAAGCGACCTGAACGCGCGACAACGACGTTGGTCGGAATTGCTTAGCGAGTACGACTTTGAGATTACTTACATAAAAGGAACGGTGAACCGAGTGGTGGATGCTTTGAGTCGGAGGCCACGGATATTTTCGGTGTTGCCTCTTCAAACCAATCTACATGAGAAGATTCTCACTTTACAGTGTGATGATGACTGGTACAAAGAGGTCGGGGGTTTTATCGAACAAAACACCATGATGGTACCACGATATGAGGGATTTTCATTTGATATCGATGGGTTATTGAGGTTTAGAAGTCGGATTTATGTACCGCCAAACGACGAGTTGAGGATGTTGATCCTGAGCGAGGCTCATAGAGCAGTTTACATGGCTCACCTGGGAGTCAAGAAGATGAGGGCAGACCTTAAACCCTTATTCTTCTAGAAGGGAATGAAGGCCGACATAGTCAACTATGTGGCCAAATATCTAGAGTGTCAGCAGGTAAACGTTGAACATAGACACCCGGCAGGATTACTTCAACCACATGCCATTCCGGAATCGAAATGGGAAGTTATTTCGATGGATTTTATTGTTGGATTGCCACTGACGGCAAGGAGACACGACTCGATTTTTGTAGTAGTAGACACTCTAAAGAAGAGTGCTCACTTTATTCCTGTGCGTACGACACATCAGGCACCTGACATAGCGAGAGTTTTCATCAGTGAGATTGTGAGGCTGCATGGCGTGCCTAAGAAGATTATATCCGATCAAGGATTGGTGTTTACTGGACGATTTTGGACGAGTTTCCAAGAGGCCTTGGGGACCCAACTTAACTTTAGTACTGCGTATCACCCAGAGACAGATGGACAGACAGAACGAACGAACCAAACCTTGAAAGACATGTTGCGCATGTACGTGATGGACCAACAAAAGTGTTGGGAGGAATTCTTGCCTCTAGTAGAGTTCGCTTACAACAATAGCTACCAGAGAACCATTAAGATGGCGCCTTTTGAGTTTCTTTATGGGCGACCGTGTCAGATGCCCTTGAGTTGGGATTGGCTTGAGGATAGGGTCCTGGTGGGACCAGAAGCGATCCAAGAAATGGAAGATCAAATGCAACCCATAAGACAAAGGATTAAAGAAGTGTAGGATCGACAAAAGAGTTATGTCGATGCACACCGAGTCGATCGTAGTTATGAGGTCGGCGATCGAGTCTTCTTGCGGGTTAAACCGCATAAGAGTTCGATCAAGATTGGAACGAGAACTAAACTCTCTCCTAGGTTCGTGGGACCTTTCGAGATTGTGGAGAGAAAGGGGCCCGTGGCCTATCAACTAGCCTTGCCTGATTCTTTGAGGTGTATGCATGATGTTTTTCATGTATCTGTTTTCAGACATTATATTAGTGATCTTACACACATGGTTGACATGAGTTCCTTGCAGGTATCAGACGAGGGAGCGCTCATGGCTGAGCTGGTCTGCATCTTAGATCATCGTGTTCGACAATTACGACACCGAACGATAAATCAGGTCAAGGTCCAGTGGGACAATTATAGTCCGTACTCGACGACCTGGGAGGACACATATGATATGCGCCAGCAGTTCCCATTTTTGTTTGATAGATAGACTTATGATACTGTGGTACTTTTATTTCAGCATTTATACTGAGAAACTTTGGGATGAAGTTTAGACCAAGAGGGGGTGTATGTAACATCCCACTCTGGCACACAGAGAAAACTTATTCTTTGAGGACACTTACTCACAAGTGATCTGGACTTTTATGATGTTAAAACATTGGTCCTTGATTATGATGCATTATGATAGATGACATGATGTTTTACTGCTTTGACGTAGACAGGTGCTATTGACTCAGTTTTATTGAGTGTGCAGGGTTTTTGACCTTGAGGATGCAGAGGCATCGGTGGAACCCCTTTGACCTAGTTCGAGAGGATCCATGATGTCGTGGGGGCAGACTGCGATAGTTGCTCATGATGATTCTAACGGGCGCGCAATGCGATAGTTTCTCATGATGATTCTAACGGGCGCGCAATAAGGTGGGGGCCTTATTCCTTAGAGCCCTTAGTCTCCCACAAGTTCACCTGGCAGAGTGTTGACTCCAGGGGTTATAGATGTCTACCAATCAGTCAAGTTGGCGAGTGGCACCCTTGGAGCACGTGGTGCATCCTGAAGGGCACGTCGCGCAAAAGAAACACAAGTCGGCGAGTGGCACTCTTGGAGCACGTGGTGCATCCTGAAGGGCACGTCACGCAAAAGAAACACAAGTTAGCGAGTGGCACCCTTGGAGCATGTGGTGCATCCTGAAGGGCACGTCACGCAAGAGAAACAACCGGGGCGAGTGGCACCCTTGGAGCACATGGTGCGTCCTGAAGGGCATGTCGCACTGATGTTGAGGAAGGAACAAACCTAGATGGCCCTAAGACATTTAACACCTTAAGAAATTCTTAAAACAACTTGCCTAAATAATTGTCACCCAGTTCAGAATCTAAACCTAAGTCTAAAACTTCTCTAGGGTAAAATTTTGTTTAGCCTTAAGGAAAAGACTCTATAAAAATAAAAATAAAGATATAAACTAAAACCCACTTAAGTAATAGTTTTAGTCTTCTTAAATTTAG
>ML817447.1:0-43073 GCA_009831015.1 Picea engelmannii | reverse complement strand
TTTTCCGGGAAGGTAGGTTGCGTTTTGATTTTCTCATTTTATGGCAGTAAACTTTGCAGTTCTGAATCGTAACATGTAGACCCACATCTACACATGTACGCCTTGCTAGCTGGAATAACCTGCACCTGTGCGTGTGCCGAGTTGCCTAAATTTACCTTGAAGAGATAGAGATTGCCTGACTGCACCTGGATTCGAGCCCCTAAATTAAGACAACCTATTCCCAATTTTCATTTGAGCACTTAAATCGGAGAGAATCCTCATGTTGTTAAATTGTAATTAATTTTTCGGTGCCTCATTTTCCTCATATGACAGGATTTTATGACAAATGGATAGTAACTTAAGATTTGAATCAAATTGTTGAATGAGGATTGGATGTGATAGGTTTAGTAAATCGAAGGATAATTTCTTATTTAAATAATTAGGGTAAGTTATTTTATTACTATTAAATGAGTTTCATTTACTTATTGTGGGAACAATTCATTTATATAATCGTAACCAGAATAAATATAACTCTTGGACATGATGATTATTGGTGAAAGAATGCTCGGTTGTTAATGGTATAATGTTTATATTGCTAATTTGTTAAGACTGTTCGGTTATTGAGTAAAAATTGGATTTAAGAAAGGTTGTCAGAAGTAGTTTGTAAGTTATGCCAATTTGGGAAGATGACCTTGCTAAACTGGACTTGAATTTAGAGTGCAATTATTGTTTTTTTAGATTTTAAAGTTTAACCCAAATTAAGGTCAGACTTGTCGCATCAATCGTCTTGTCTTGTAGTTGATTAAAGGTACTCACCCAAGCAACACTGAGGTAGTAGTGAGTAAATTAAGAAGTTAATAATGATTCACTATTTCAAATTGTTGAACTATAGATAACTTTGCTAATTGCGATAATGATGGTTCTGTTACTGTCTTGATTATTGCCGAACTTGCTTTAATAATTGTCATTGTCTTGTAAAATGATTGTTATTATTGCAAAGTCATGGTAATTTAAAATGAAATGGTGTTGTCATTTATGGTAACGATATCGTAGATTTTATTGTTAGTAGTAAAACATATATAGTGTAATGTCCTAGATTTAAGTATGATAAGTGATCATGAGTTAGTAAATGGGGATTGCATTCAATTAACCTTACTTTATTTTTAAGGTTGGACTTGGTAACTTGTCGACTAACGGATATTAAACGAAGTGATTGATCTGTACTCGTTTCCAAATGAGTCATAGGTAATGCTGAGTCTTAACCATTGGGTGATTATTTTCGGAGTCCATTCGGACTTGTTGTTTCCGTCACAGTCGTGGTTTTTCTTTAATTATTATTTTACTTGGTTGTAATCATTTCATTGCTTGGTCTGCTTGTGTCGGGTAGGATGTAGACACCTCCATGTAGCCTTAGTATATAAGGTTGTGGGTGTGATTATTTTCTGTGTAAAGAATCCAGTGCCATATCAAGAGTCTCGGGCCCTTTAAAGGTAGGGTTTCCACTCTTGCGACACACCTCTAAGGTCGTATCAGTAGTCTCAGGCTCTTTAAAGGCAGAGTTCCCACCACTGCGACCTCCTAACAGAGATTACTAGTTTCTGCCTGAGCAATTGGCCAGGAGCCTATCTGACATTCTCTCTCTCCGGAGCAGAGAACTAAGATTAAACGCCCTGCTTTCCTGTGCAGAAATTGTAAAATCTACTACTATGTATTCTTCCATCTGTGTTCGTACTGTACATAACACAGTATGTCGTTTAATGCTTGCAATTACTTGTTGTGCGCCTTATGTCTTCTTGTTGTGACCATTGTGGTTGCGTCTTGTTAGTCGTTGGGTGGCGATGTGAGTCAAGTGTGTTGGTTTCCTTGTTACACGCGCGCACCCACTTTTAAAAATAAGAATAAAAAAATTGCACCTGTTACCAGAGTTGTTGTCGTAACGAGGAGGTTGTTATAGAAACATTTGGATTAAGTGATCCAATTTATGAAATTGTGCCTCGGGAGAAGATGGAAAATGTGGTCACATATTCCATGCCTAAACAAGCTTGCAGCATCTCATAGAACTAAAAAATGTTGCTCCATTTGGTTTTTAGGCCCTGAGGAGGAATTGGCCAAGAGTCCCTGAAATGGTTTGGGATGTGACTTGAAACTGGGCATAAAATGAAAACCGAGACTCAGATTGAGGAACCGTTGACTTCGATGGATTATTGGGATAGGATTTTAGCTAGACCACCCCTCACTCCCGGTTCTAACCCCTCGGAAGTTGTTTTTTTCTTCGATTTCGATAACTAGTGCTTTGCTCAGTAAGAAGCAATGCAACATTTGGATTTAGGGGTCCAATTTACGAAACCATGCCTCGAGAGCGACTGGACAATGTGGTCACCTAGTTCATGCCTAAACAAGCATGCAACATCTCATGGAACTCAAAAATGCTACTTTGTTAGGCCTTTATGCCCCGAGGAGGAATTGCCAAGAGTCCTCGAAATGGTTTGGGATGTGACTTGCAACTGGGCATAAAATGAAAACCGAGACTCGGATTGAGAAACCATCATCTTTGTTGGATTCCTGGCATAGAATTTTAGCTAGAGCACCCCTCACTACCGGTTCCAACCCCTCGAAAGTTGTTTTTTTCATCGATTTCGATAACTAGTGCTTTGCTCAGTAAGAAGCAGTGCAACATTTCGATTCAGGGGTCCAATTTATGAAACCATGCCTCGGGAGAGAATGGACAATGCGGTCACCTAGTTCATACCTAAACAAACATGCAGAATCTCATGGACCTCAAAAATGTTGCTCTATTAGGATTTTATGCCTCGAGGAGGAATTGCCAAGAGTCCCCAAAATGGTTTGGTATGCGACTTTCAACTAGGCATAAAACGAAAACTGAGACTCGGATTGAGGAACCGTTGTCTCTATTGGATTCATGGCATAGGATTTTAGCTAGAGCACCCCTCACTCCCAGTTCCAACCCCTCGAAAGTTTTTTTTTTCATCGATTTCGATAACTAGTGCTTTACTCGGTAAGAAACAATGCAACATTTGGATTTAGGGGTCCAATTTAAGAAACCATGCCTCGGGAGCGGATGGACAATGTGGTCACCTAGTCCATGCATAAAAAATAATGCAACATCTCATGGAACTTAAAAATGTTGCTCAGTTAGGCTTTTATGCCATGAGGAGGAATTGGCCAAGAGTCCCCGAAATGGTTTGGGATGCGACTTGCAACTGGGCATATAATGAATATTGAGTCTCAGATTAAGGAACTATCGACTCCGATAGATTACTAGGATATGATTTCATCTAGAGCACCCCTCACTCCCGGGTTCCATGCCTCGGAATTTGCAGTACTCAATGGTTTTGAGAACTAGTGTTTTGCTCAGTTTGAAGCAAAGCAACATTTGGATTAAAGGATACAATTTATGAAACTATGCCTCGGGAGCAAGTGGACAATGTGGTCACATAGTCTTTGCCTAAACAAGCTCGTAGCATCTCACAAAACTAAAAAATATTGTTCCGTTAAGTTTTTATGCCCTGAGGAGGAATTGTCCAAGAGTCCTTGAAATGGTTTGGAATGCGACTTGAAACTGAGAATAAAATAGAAACCAAGAGTCAGATTGAGGAACCATCGAATTCGATGGATTACTAGGATAGGATTTTAGCTAGATCACCCCTCACTCTCAATTCCAACCCCTCGGAAGTTGTTTTTTTCATCGATTTTGATAACTAGTGCTTTGCTCAGTAAGAAGCAATGCAACATTTGGATTTAGGGGTCCAATTTACGAAACCATGCCTCGGGAGTGGATGGACAATGTGGTCACCTAGTCCATGCCTAAACAAGCATGCAACATATCATGCAACTCAAAAATGCTGCTCCGTTAGGATTTTATGCCCCAAGGAGGAATTGCCAAGAGTCCCTGAAATGGTTTCGGATGCGACTTGCAACTTTGCATAAAATGAAAACCAAGTCTCAAATTGAGGAACCGTCATATTTGTTGGATTCTTGGCATAGAATTTTAGCTAGAGCACCCCTCACTACCGATTCCAACCCCTCGGAAGTTGTTTTTTGCATCGATTTCAATAAATAGTGCTTTTCTCAGTAAGAAGCAATGTAACATTTGGATTTAGGTGTCCAATTTACGAAACCATGCCTCGAGAGTGGATGGACAATGTGGGCACCTAGTCCATGCCTAAACAAGCATGAAAAATCTCATGGAACTCAAAAATGTTGCTATGTTAGGCTTTTATGCCCCGAGGAGGAATTGCCAAGAATCCCCGAAATGGTTTGGGATGCGATTTGCAACTGAGCATAAAATGAAAATCGAGACTCGGATTGAGGAACTGTTGTCTCCATTGGATTCATAGCATAGGATTTTAGCTAGAGCACCCCTCACTCCCGGTTCCAACCCCTCAAAAGTTGTTTTTTTCTTCAATTTCGATAACTAGTGCTTTGCTCAGTAAGAGGCAATGCAACATTTGGATTTAGGGGTCCAATTTACGAAACCATGCCTCAGGAGTGGATGGAAAATGTGGTCACCTAGTCCATTCCTAAACAAGCATGCATAATCTCATGGAACTCAAAAATGTTGCTCAGTTAGGTTTGTATGCCTTGAGGAGGAATTAGCCAAGAGTCCCCAAAATGGTTTGGGATGTGACTTGCAACTGGACATATAATGAATATCAAGACTTAGATTAAGTAACCATTGACTCTGATGGATTACTGAGATAGGATTTCATCTAGATCACCCCTCACTCACGGGTTTCATGCCTCAGAATTTGCAGTATTCAATGGTTTCATGAACTAGTGTTTTGCTCAATTTGAAGCAATGCAACATTTGGTTTAAAGGATCCAATTTATGAAACCGTGCCTCGGGAGCAGATGGACAATTTGGTCACATAGTCCATGCCTAAAAAAGCTTGCAGCATCTCACTGAACTAAAAAATGTCGCTCTGTTAGGTTTTTATGCCCTGAGGAGGAATTGGCCAAGAGTCCTTGAAATGGTTTGGGATGCGACTTGCAACTGGGCATAAAACAAAAACCGAGACTCAGATTGAGGAACCGTTGACTTCAATGGATTACTGGGATAGGATTTTAGCTAGATCATTCCTCACTCCTGATTCCAACCCCATGGAAGTTGTTTTTTTCATCAATTTTGATAACTAGTGATTTGCTTAGTAAGAAGAAAAACAACATTTGGATTTAGGTGTCCAAATTATGAAACCATGGCTCGAGAGTGAATGGACAATCTGTTCACATAGTCCATGCCTAAAAAATCATGCAACATCTCATGGAACTCAAAAATGTTGCTCCGTCAGGCTTTTATGCCCCGAGGAGGAATTGCCAAGAGTCCTCGAAATGGTTTGGGATGTGACTTGCTACTGGGCATAAAACGAAAACTGAGACTCGAATTGAAGAACCTTCATATTTATTGGATTCCTGGCATAGAATTTTAGCTAGATCACCTCTTACTACCAGTTCCAACCCCTCGAAAGTTGATTTTTTCATCAATTTCGATAACTAGTGCTTTGCTTAATAAGAAGCAATGCAACATTTGGATTTAAGGGTCCAATTTACGAAACCATGCCTTGGGAACGAATGGACAATGTGGTGACCTAGCCCATGCCTAAACAAGCATGCAGAATCTCATGGAACTCAAAAATGATTCTCCATTAGGCTTTTATGCCCCGAGGAGGAATTGCTAAAAGTCCCCGAAATGGTTTGGGATGCGACTTGCAAATCAGCATAAAATGAAAAACGAGACTCGAATTGAGGAACCATCGTCTATGTTGGATTCCTGTCATAGGATTTTATCTAGATCACCCCTCACTCTTGGTTCCAACCCCTCGGAAGTTGTTTTTTTCATCGATTTCGATAACTAGTGCTTTGCTCTGTAAGAAGCAATGCAACATTTGGATTTAGGGGTCCAATTTACGAAACCATACCTCAGGAGTGAATGGACAATGTGGTCAGGTAGTCCATTCCTAAAAAAGCATGCAACATCTCATGGAACTCAAAAGTGTTGCTCAGTTAGGTTTTTATGCCATGAGGAGGAATTGGCCAAGAGTCCTCGAAATGGTTTGGGATGCGACTTGCAACTGGGCATATATTGAATATCAAGACTCATATTAAGGAACCATTGACTCTGATGGATTACTGGGATAGGATTTCATCTAGAGCACCCCTCACTCCTGGGTTCCATGCCTCATAATTTGCAGTACTCAACGGTTTCGAGAACTAGTGTTTTGCTCAGTTTGAAGCAATGCAACATTTGGATTAAAGGATCCAATTTATGAAACCGTGCCTCTGGAGTAGATGGACAATGTGGTCAAATATTCCATTCCTAAACAATCTTGCAGCATCTCATGGAACTAAAAAATGTTGCTCCATTAGGTTTTTATGCCCTGAGGAGGAACTAGCAAAGAGTCCCTAAAATGGTTTGGGATGCGACTTGCAACTGGGCATAAATTGAAAACCGAGACTCGGATTAGGGAACCTTCAACTTCGATGGATTACTGGGATAGGATTTTAGCTAAAGCACCCCTCACTCCTGGTTCCAACCCCTCAGAAGTTGTTTTTTTTATCGATTTTGATAACTAGTGCTTCGCTCAGTAAGAAGCAATGTAACATTTGGATTTAGGGGTCCAATTTATGAAACCATGCCTCGAGAGCAGATGTACAATGTGGTCACCTCGTCCATGCCTAAACAAGCATGAAACATCTCATGGAACTCAAAAATGTTGCTTCGTTAGGCTTTTATGCCCCGAGGAGGAATTGCCAAGAGTCCCCGAAATGGTTTGGAATGTGACTTGCAACTAGGCATAAAATGAAAACCGAGACTCGGATTGAGGAACCATCATATTTGTTGGATTCCTGGCATAGGATGTTAACTAGAGCACCCCTCACTACTATTTCCAACCCCTCGGAAGTTGTTTTTTTCATCGATTTCGATAACTAGTGCTTTGCTCAGTAAGAATCAATGCAACATTTGGATTGAGGGGTCCAATTTACGAAACCATGCCTCGAGAGCAGATGGACAATGTGGTCACCTAGTCCATGCCTAAACAAGCATGTAGAATCTCATGGAATTCAAAAATGTTGCTTCGTTAGGTTTTTATGCCCCGAGGAGGAATTGCCAAGAGTCCCCGAAATGGTTTGGGATGCAACTTGCAACTGGGCATAAATAAAATCTAAGACTCAGATTGAGGAACCATTGTCTTTGTTGGATTCTTGGCATAGGATTTTAGCTAGAGCACCCCTCAATCCCGGTTCCAACCCGTCATAAGTTGTTTTTTTCATCGATTTCGATAACTAGTGCTTTGCTCAATAAGAAGTAATGCAACATTTGAATTTAGGGTTCCAATTTATGAAACCATGCCTCGGGAACGGATGGACAATGTGGTCACCTATTCCATGCCTAAACAAGCATGCAACATCTCATGGAACTCAAAAATGTTGCTACATTAGGCTTTTATGCCCGGAGGAGGAATTGGCCAAGAGTCCCCGAAATGGTTTGGGATGCAACTTGCAACTGGACATAAAATGAAAACTGAGACTTGGATTGAGGAACCGTCATCTTTGTTGGATTCCTAGGATAGGATTTCAGCTATAGCACCCCTCACTATCGGTTCCAACCCCTCAGAAGTTGTTTTTTTCATTGATTTCGATAACTAGTGCTTTGCTCAGTAAGAAGCAATGCAACATTTGGATTTAGGGGTCCAATTTATGAAACCATGCCTCGGGAGCGGATGGATAATGTGGTCACCTAGTCCATTCCTAAACAAGCATGCAAAATCTCATGGAATTCAAAAATGTTGCTCCGTTAGGCTTTTATGCCCCGAGGAGGAATTGCCAAGAGTCCCCGAAATGGTTTGGGATGCGACTTGCAACTGAGCATAAAATGAAAACTGAGACTTGGATTGAGGAACCGTCATCTCTGTTGTATTATTGGCATAGGATTTTAGCTATAGCACCCCTCACTCCTGGTTCCAACCCCTCGAAAGTTGTTTTTTTCATCGATTTCGATAACTATTGCTTTTCTCAGTAAGAAGCAATGCAACATTTGGATTTAGCGGTCCAATTTACGAAACCATGCCTCATGAGCGGATGGAAAATGTGTTCACCTATTCCATGCCTAAACAAGCATGCATCATCTCATGGAACTCAAAAATGTTGCTCTGTTAGGATTTTATACCCTGAGGAGGAATTGGCCAAGAGTCCTCGAAATGGTTTGGGATGCGACTTGCAACTGGGCATAAAATTAAAACCGAGACTCAGATTGAGGAACCGTCGACTCTGATAGATTCCTGGGATAGGATTTCAGCTAGACCACCCCTCACTCCCAGGTTCCATGCCTCGGAAGTTGCTTTCATTGATTTTGCTCAGTTTGAAGCAGACCAACATTTGGATTAAGGGGTGCAATTTATGAAACCGTGCCTCAGTAGCGGATGGAAAATACAGTCACCTATTCCATGCTTAAACAATCTTGCAGCATCTCACGAAACTCAAAAATGTTGCTCTGTTAGGTTTTTATGCCCTGAGGAGCAATTGGCCAAGAGTCCCCGAAATGGTTTGGGATGCGACTTGCAATTGGGAATATAACGAATATCGAGAGTCAAATTAAGGAACCGTCGAATCTGATGGATTACTGGGATAGGATTTCATCTAGAGCACCCCTCACTCATGAGCGCCATGCCTCAGAAGTTGCTTTAATCATTGATTTCGAGTACTAGTGTTTTGCTCAGTTTGAAGCAATGCAACATTTTGATTAAGGGGGCAATTTATGAAACCATGCCATGGGAGCGGATGGATAATTTGGTCACCTAGTCCATGCCTAAAAAGCTTGCAGCATCTCACAGAACTCAAAAATGTTGCTTCGTTAGTCTTTTATGCCCTGAGGGGGAATTGGCCAAGAGTCCCCGAAATGGTTTGGGATGCGACTTGCAACTGGGCATAAAATGAAAAATGAGACTCGAATTGAGGAACCGTCATCTTTGTTGGATTCTTGGCATAGAATTTTAGCTAGATCACCCCTCACTCCCGGTTCCAACCCCTCGGAAGTTGTTTTTTTCATCAATTTCGATAACTAGTGTTTTGCTCAGTAAGAAGCAATGCAACATTTGGATTTAGGGGTCCAATTTACGAAACCATGCCTCGGGAGCAGATGGAAAATGTAGTCACCTAGTCCATGGATAAACAATCATGCAACATGTCATGGAACTCAAAAGTTCTACTCCATTAGGCTTTGATGCCCCGAGGAGGAATTGCCAAGAGTCCCTGAAATGTTTTGGGATGCGACTTGCAACTGGGCATAAAACGAAAACTGAGACTCAGATTGAGGAACCCTCGTCTTTGCTGAATTCCTGGCATAGGATTTTAGCTAAATAACCCCTCACTCCCGGTTCACTCTCGGTTCATGATTGGATTCTAGTTTCCCTAAATGTTAGTTTTGAGGCTGCATGTATTCCTGTCCAAGAGGTTGGGAGAATGTTGGGAGAAAGAAGAGGAACCTCACTTATTTTCAAGAAAAGGGACACAACACTCCCTATTGTAGGGGAAGGCTAGTATAAGAAGTAGCATTTACTAGATAGAGAGGGGGCAAAAGTAGTCTTCGACCACTTCCAGAATGGGATCATCCTTTTTAAGCAAGACAAGGACTAAAATATCTTCAAGGGAATTTTATATATTTCCATCAAGGACATGGACAATTCTGATGTGGATAATTTTGCATGGAGGCATTTCTCCCTGACCTCTTCATGAAAGATTGTGAATCTATGGTGCATGTACAAATATGTGAGATGTGGGTTTGTGATAATATTTTGAATTTTCCAATAACATTCTCCATTGACCTTGTGTAAACCATTCCATTTGGTGTTTGTTGCAATAAGTGTAAAGAACAATGTTGGAGAATTATAAGATGTAAGTTAGGTATGAGCTATTTGTTACCTCTTTATTACATTTTATTTTAATGGTATCCATATTTTGTATTGATCAAATGAGGAATTAACCCGAAACTAATGCCATTAGACACAAACTCAATCCTAAGGCCAACTAAGGAGAAAAAACAACACACGCTAATTAATATAGGAGTCAAGCATGCAAACAAACCTTGTCACAAAGAAGCACTAGTTGGTGATGGAATCCAACATTGCAGAATCGATGCGTGAAGGGGCTGAGTTTTGGCGGGTCAGAAAGTTACGTTGACAAGCTGCTTAATGAACTAACACCCTGGTGCAAGTTACCTCACCGAGAAGTGGGCAACCCTCCAAGGAGTCCGAGTTATTCTAGCCAACGTCGATCCTAGGTACAACACCACCTTCCCTGTGTTGTCACCTTGTGTAGGAAGTCTAAAATATTATGGCCTCTATGGTACCACCTACTATACCAAAGCAGAGGGGGGATAGTCGACACCAATACCAACAAACTAGGGTTGATTACTCTGAGGGTCCCAATGTGACCTCGTGATTGACCCTTGTGTTAGAAGGCCTTCCCAAAGTCAGTGATATAGCAACTTGATTTCACTCCCTAACTCAAGGCTTTATGTTTGTTTAGCAGCTTTGGAAAGTTATTCTCACAATCCTATTTCAAAGCTCTACACCTAAGCTAAGATGGGTTTGAAGAGCCCTAGAAAAGTTTCTAGATAAATTTTAATTAGCGCTTGATTTTAGGTTGTTGTTACTCAAAGGAGTGGTCATGAAATTGATGACGTTTTGACTTGACTTTTTAAACCATGCAAGAGGAAAATGAAATGCAAGAATTTCAACTTTGATGAAAACTAGCTATGGGAAAGAGCAAGAGGTTTTAAGCAAAGAAATAATTTATTGATAGATTACTATGTTTGCAGTACTGCAAAATGACCCAAGTTTTAAAAATATCATGCAAATGTCATAGTTCACTTAGTACACCTATACAACATTGAATCAAATGTCATCATTTCTAACATAGTAAACTTTTATGATTATAGAGACCACCATACACATCTTGAATACTCATAAGGATCACGAGGGCTTCACCTTGTTGACCAAGAACTTATCACATAATTCATTCATAAAGGGGGGTTTTTAATTATGAACCCACATGTTGTGAATATATGTTGTGCGTAAAACACTGAAAATAACAATGTAATAAAGAAAAAATTATACAAATCCTTGTTTCATAAGATGAATGTCACATAAGGATTTCAAAGTAACATACAACATTCATTTACATGATCTAGGTTCCTATTCATGTCCCCCTTTCCTCTATAAGCTTGAGAAGGTTCTACAATTCATTGCAATGAAAAACATTGTTGTTAATAACTAAGTACTCAATAAGCTTCATTGGACCACAAGAAAACATGATTCAAAAATCCATCCTCTCCTCTTTTTAAGAAAACATGATTCAAATACATCCTCTCCTCTTTTTAGTCCTTGCAAATCAAGGACTATAATAATCACCTCGTGCGAATAATTCATATGTATAGAACATGTAACAAAAAAATATTTAAGTTATGGTAAAGTCATAGAATTTTGTATTTTCCACCATATTAATTTTTTCTTGAGTTGTACAAATTGTGTAGTTTTTAGTGTTCTCTAAATAAGATTGTCTCTATCCCTATGGCCATTGATGGTCTCTCTTGAGATGGTCCCCACAATCTAAGGAATACCAAGAAAACAATGTGTTGCATTTGTCAAGATAATACCCACAATACATTTTAATGTTAGGACAATGAAAGAAACAATCCAAAATATTAGACAATATATCGCATACAAACAATAGACAAGAATTAGGTTGCACGGGGTGAAGAGGGGTTGGTGACTATATAAGAAGAGGTGGCTATGGTGAAAGAAGAAGAGGTCGAGGTGGTCAAAATGGAGGATAAGGCGGATATTAAGAAGGTTTTGTTTTACCTACTATAAATAAAACCACCTTAGTCCCAATTTCTCCTTGAAAGTTAAATTTGATTTAAAATTTTGTAACAATTTTGGGGTAGGAGATCATTCCTTAAAATATTGTTTGATAATACTAAAGAAGATAAGGAATAAAATAAATGTAAATCTTTTACAAAGCATACATAAACATGAAAAAGTGAATTCCAAGAATTTAAGTTGATCACTATATTGGGAGCAAGAAAAGGGAAGGATGCACTTTTGTGAAGAACCCCTCAAATAAAACCTGGAAGGAAAGAAAACAATATGTACTCATATTTGACAAGACAAAAGGAATATGTTAATGAATCCATATAAATTTTTAGAAAATTGGATAAAGAAGAATAATTTCAAGGCTCTAGATGAATTTTTGGATCCATCAAGTGAGGAATAATCCATAGCAAGGATGATAGAATTGATGTCTATATTGGAGAATTGCAAGTATGGAAGTAAAGTCATTAATAATTTGTGTCAATTGAATAAAAAAGAGATGCCTATAGATGATTATGATCCTCAAATTGACCTATAAATTGAACGCTTTTAAATCCAACATGTTGTGGTTGACATCAGATCCTAGTTAAACATTATTCCAAAGGAGACTTGGATTAATATGGGGGGCCTATTCTAGTTAGGTCAAGAAACTTTTTAAAAATGGTGGATCAAAGATTTGTAGAGAACATTGGACTATTAAAAGGCATAGAAACAAGTATAATGGGATTATAAACCTTGTTCACATTTGAGGCACAACATATTTAAGGTTAGTTAGAATACCACGGGGGAGGAACATGAAAGAAACAATATCATCAAAAAAAGATAGAATAAAGTTGAAAGGAAATGGATTAAGAATCATGATATCTCTAGAGCTCAAGGAAGTCAAAGCTTGGTGGATGAAGAAGTAGACAATAGAAAATTATACCAAGCTATACAAGGACAAAATGAGGATGTCAAACCTAATGCTAGAGGAGAACTAAATTTAGGAACACCCTTGTTTGTGGGATGGAATTTAGATATCGAAATTTATGAATGGAAGATGGAGAATTATGAGTCTAGACAAAAGGATTGTTGGACCATTGAGGCTATAATTAGGGATAGCTTCAAAGATTTCTTCTCAACAAAATCCATACCAGTTGTCTTTGAAAGAAATATTACATAATATCTCAACCTAATCCCCATAGTATCAAAGTCAACTAATTCCCCAGGCATTAATATTTAAATAAAGCAAATCACCTACCATACATGTTGTTGGAGTGTCTAAAATTGTTGGAGAACAAGGTCAACTAAAAAACTTGGTGCAATATTTTACATGATATGTTTTTTGTTGGTGGAGTACTCATGATCATTAACTAGACCACAATAAGATTTGGAGGAAGAGAATTTACAACCGCTCAAATAACAAAATTCTAGCATGGATTTAACCCTAAGAGACATAGGAGAGACATTACCGAGTTCCGCGACATCTCCAAAAATTTGGTCGGATAGGGCTCCTCTGCCTCTGTATATGTCCAATCAAAAGCCTGGACCCTTGAATATCTCCACTCCTCTACCTCTGTCAGATGGGGTATTTCTCCTCTGCCTCTATCGGATGGGGGTTTTCTCCTCTTCCTTTGTCTGAACCTGCCGAATTAGATTGAAGAGAGTTAACCTAGAATGAATTCCATGAAAAAATTGTGCATCCCTACAACATTCTCAACATTGTAAGAGAACCCTAGGCAACGAACGCGATATGTATGGTCGGGAATTAGGATCGGGTTTGCTCCTCGGACGGGGTTTTTCTTAGCTAGTAGATGCAGGGCGCCCGATTTTCTTTGTAATGAATATTGGGTGCGGGTGGATTAGTTTGAAATGAATATTGGGCGCGGGGGGATTTAGTTTGGCGGATTAGTTTGACATTTTTGTATTTTTTTATTTTTTATTTTTAATGTTTTATTATTTATTTATTTTAATTATATATATAATTGATTAATATTAAACCTTTATAGCCAACATCCCCCTATAAGTATCTATGTTATGGTTCCTCCTTGTAAATTTGTGACTTGAGTCCTCATAGACTTATAGAGTGGGTGGGTTATGATGCCAAATTCTTTGGTCCTTGATAGCATTTCATTTTCCATTATGTGAGTGGCATGCATCCTTAAGTTATAGACACACTGGAGCCATGGATTCCCAATGATTGTCAAGCATTGCAAGATATAACCATGCAAGAAAAAATTCATGGGTATTACCATAATCAATTCATCTTTGTAAACCACTTTTTGCTCAAATGCACATTCATGGTCAATTGGACATTTTCCTCTGTTTTGGATGAGTATATTCCCAATTGTTTTGCATATTTACCACACCAATGTTTAAATCTCTCTATTAGCATGCTTGTGTTCGTGTGCACTTTTGCTCACAAAAATGGGTGGGGCTAGGTGCAAGCATTATTGAATTTGAACCCAAAATATGACACATTAAAATGGACACCATATTGAACTCATGAACCATATATTGCATGTTTAGGGCATGTGTGATGGCCTAAGGGACCACACATGTCCATGAGATTTTATAGACAAATTTTATGATCTTAGACCCTATCTTTTGGATTTAAACTATTACATGGGCACCAAGAGTCATCCCCAATGCACCAATCCTCAATATGGTGACTGTATCTCACTTATAAGCTAAATATCCTCTACGTAGGCCAAGGACTAGGCCCAAAGAAACATACTTGATGTTACAAATACCAAAATGGCCACCATATCCGACCACTTACAAGACAAAATTTCCCAGATAGGGCTTGCATGTTGGCTTATGGTCCAATTAATGGCTCATGAACCCTAATTATGTCATGGACCATGGATCTTATATATAGATTGTTTGGTGCTCTAGGGTCGATGGTTATCATGGCCTAAGACATAATAAAGGGATAAAATTAATGGAGGGTGACCTTATGCTATATCATTTATCTTTGGTGCTCATGCATCATGTGTGAGGGCTTGAGACACCACATAGGCAACATACAAAGAATATTTGTCTTATGAACAAGATATGGTACTATCCATTTTGAGGTTTGGAATAGAGATTGTTCTGATAGAATACACTCCATTGCACCATATAATCCCTATGTAAGTAATAATTGTTCTAACACAACTACATTTTAACCCAAAATTTGAAAGCATTCTCTAACGCCACCCAAAAAATTGGCCTTGATGTTGGATTTTACCTTTAAAAATTGTAATTTTCTTGTTTTTTTTTCAAATTGTCCCCGACAGTCATCATGTGCTAAGATATAAGAGATAAGAATATTAAAAGCTACCAAGATCCCACCAAATTATGCTAATGGGTTAGGTTAGGTAGGTTAAGTGGGTTAAGTGAGTTAGTATTGTGAGTTAGGTGCACTAGTGGGGTAGGTTATATAAATTAGTGGGGTAAGTAGATTGGTTGGGTTAATAGAGAAGGTTACATAGTTTTTGGGATAGGTAGGTTATGCAGGTTATGTGGATTAGGTAGGTTGGTTTAGTGGGTTAGGTGGGATAGTTTTTTGGATTAGGTGGGGTAGGTATGTCTATTAAGTAGGTTAGTGGGTTACGTTGGTTGTGGGTCAAAGGGGTACAATATGTAAGTTATTGGGGTGAGTACCTTATGTGGGTTAATGGAGTAGGTTAGGTTGGTTGATGGGTTAGGTAGGTTAAGTCATTTGTAATAACAATAACAATAAACTAGCAGGACACCATTAGGTGTGATGAACCCCCTAAAATGGAAGTGAAATATATGATAGAATGTGCAATTACTCCCATGTGTTGTGAATTATTAACGTTGGGGACTACTAACTAGTCTTTGTTAGATATGGGTTGCAGTGTTATGGATCTCATCATTACAATTTAACTAAAATAACTTTATCAATTAACTATTCATTCATGTTATGTGTGCCATATCTTCCCCCTTTTCGATGAGTTGAAATGTTCAAATTGTTAAATCCCTTTAATTTTTTTATGTGGATTAGGTAGGTTGGTTTAGAGGGTTAAGTGGGTTAGGTGGGATAGGTTTGTGGATTAGGTGGGATAGGTATGTCTATCAAGTAGGTCAGTGGGTTATGTGGGTTATGGGTCAAAGGGGTACATTGTGTAAGTTATTGGGGTAAGTACCTTATGTGAGTTAATAAAGTAGGTTAGGTTGGTTGATGGGTTAAGTAGGTTAAATTATTTTTCATAAGAATAACAATAAACCAGCAGGACAACATTAGGTGTGGTGAGCCCCCTAAAATGGAAGTGAAATATATGATAGAATGTGTGGTTACTCATCCCATCTGTTGTGAATTATTAACATTGGGGACTACTAACTAGTCTTTGTTAGATATGGGTTGTAGTGTTATGGGTTTCATCATTACAATTTACCTACAAGAACTTGCTCAATTAACAATTCATTCATGTTATGTGTGTCATATCTTCCCCCTAGAGAAACATTCCTTGCAGAGATAAGAGTCTTGAAAGCTATCAAGATCCTACCAATCAAATGATGTTTGGGACATAAGGGCTTGTCAAAGTTCATTTGCTAGCTTATAAGTCAGTTCATAAGTTGCATGTGACATAGCACTATCATTCGATAGTCAAATTGTTACATTTCATTTTCATGCATCATGTGTGAGGGCTTGAGCCACCACAAAGGAAACATACAAATAATATTTGTCTTATGAACAAGATATGGTACTATCCATTTTGAGGTTTGGCATAGAGATCGTTCTTATAGACTACACTACATTGCACCATGTAAGCCCTACATAAGCCCTACACTCCTTGCAAACCATGTAACATCATTCAAAGACATATTCACGGTCTCTAAGCCCCATTCTTTTAAAATTTGTTCGAGACGCATGTCTCCGCATCTAGTACTACAAGGGCATGCAATAACATCAAAAAATAAGAACTTGATCAATTGCACAAGCTTCATTAGTTATGTCGTGTCTTTATTTTTTGCTTTCATCTTAGTACTTTTTTTCTCCATAAAGAATACTTTTTTGCGCCATGCCAACATGATGATGTCAACAATGTAAAGTGATAGGATAGGTGAACTAGTGAAATCCTGTGAGATGGCATGGATAACATCGACAAGGGGGAATGGAGAAAACAAGTGGCATTTCCAAGATATGGCACGTGGAATTGACATAGGTAAATGGACCCTTAGTTTATCAAAATTACTCTAAGTATTAATTCTTCAAAATCTACAAGAATTTAATTGAATCTTATAATGTATTTTCAATCCACCTCTCCTTGGGGATTTCCTTCTTCATGTTTTGAATTGCATAAATCCTTTCCTACACATGATAAAATGCATGATTGTGTTTCATAATGTTTTTGGATTCAAGAGACTAGGTAGATATTGACCCTTATGTTCCTTAGATTTGCATGGAACCTTCCCCAACACCAATACTTGATTCAAATTACATGTGCTTTATGATATTTCTAGTCCAATAGAATGGGTGGAGTGAGATTCTTATGTTTTCCTAGTTGTGCAAGACTTCCCACTGACTTGACCTTGTACCAAAATTCAATTCTATAATGTTTAAGGTCCAAGAAAATGTATAATTGAAGGGATGAGACATATTGGAATACAAATGGGATGAAATATGCTTAAAAGAACATGATTTCCCTACATGGTGTTCATTCAAGATGAGACAAGGATGGCACATGCATAGTGGTTAAAGATAAAACATTGATATGAATATTAAATAGAGACTATAGGTGCATATGACAATCCTAGAAGGTGCATATGACAATCCTAGAAGGTGCATATGATCATGTGGACCCATAACCCTCTTAAGATGGAATTCTACTTGAGTTGTACAAGTACACACTAGCGAATTTGGGTCATTTTGTGACGACTATTTCGACGCTCTTGAGACATTATGTCGTGGATATTGCGACAAATCTTGGGTCTCCCAAACGTTGCTTCGTGACTACTAGATCAACTTGAAATTAAAATTTGATACTTTGCAAGCTAGTTGTACCTTGAGTCAAATACAAATATGAAATTTGGAATCATTAACATATCTACTAGAACATATGAAAAATAGGGTTTATGGTTTACATCATGATATGATGATGGAATAAAGTGGGCGTGTGAGTGAAATTTGAGTCCAAAAACCCTCCCATATCGTTAAGGCATGTGAACAGTCTATCTCTGTCAAATTTCAATGCATACGGAAACAGTTTGAAAACATTTCAACATTGGCCCCATTCACATGTCATTGTTGCTCGCCTCGGTATTTTTATGGTGTTGATTAAGAAATCAACAAAAAAGAGGGATTTTCCATCACAACTATGACACAGATACATTGTATATACATTAATTTATAACCTGAAAGAAAAATGAAGAAAGATTGACGAAAACTTAAAACTTGCGTCAACCAAATTGTGTACTTTGAAAGAAAATTAGGGTTTATGGTTTACATGATGAATTGACGATGGAAGAAAGTGGGTGTGTGAGTCAAATTTGAGTCCAAAAACCCTCCCATATCGTTAAGACAAGCGAATAGTCTATCCATGTCAAATTTTAGTGCATACAGAAACTGTTTGAAAAAATTTCAACGTTGGCCCCATTCACAAGTTACTCTTGTCGGTGTCTAGTCCTCGTACAATTTTCGTTCCTTATTCCTTGTAAAATTCGTTCAACATTACATACGTCCCCATATCTAGTACTACAAGGTAGTATTTTTATGGTGTTATGAAGCAATCAGGGAAAAAGAGGGATTCTTCATCACAACTATGACACGGATACATTGTATACACATTAATGTAGAACCTGAAAGAAAAATGAAGAAAGACTAATGCAAACTTAAAACTTGCGTCAACCAAATTGTGTACTTTGAAAGAAAATTAGGGTTTATGGTTTACATGATGAATTGATGATGGAATAAAGTGGGTGTGTGAGTCAAATTTGAGCCCAGAAACCCTCCCATGTCGTTAAGGCATGTGACTAGTCTATCCATGACAAATTTCAGTGCATACATAAACAATTTGAAAAAATTTCAACGTTGGCCCCATTCACAAGTCATTGTTGCCCATGTCTAGTCCTAGTACAATTTATGTTCTTTATTCCTTGTTTTGTGTTCCTCGTTCCTTGTTCCTTGTTCCTCATTCCTTGACCATGGTGTAGTCCCCAAGAACCATTATTTTTGTACAAAACATACTAATGGCATAAAATGTCCCACACAAAGACCAAATATCCGCTACATAAGTATTTTGTCTTTTTTCAAGGACAATGTAACGAATCTCAATTCTAAGAAGATTCAAATAGGACATAAGAACCTTATGTTATTTCCTTAACCATGGGTGACATAACACTATCATTCAATAGTCAAATTTTTACATTTCATTGTCTGGATCATGTGTACTGAGGGCTTGAGCCACCACAAAGGAAACATACAAAGAATATTTGTCTTATGAACAAGATATGGTACTATCTATTTTAGGCTTGGAATAGAGATTGTTCTTATATACTACACTACATTGCACCATATAATCCCTACACTCCTTGCAAACCATGTAACAACATTCAAATTAGACACATTCTTGTGACGAATTAGCTATATTATTGACGAACTTTTTTCGTCGATAGTATAGCTAATTCGTCGCAAGATTATTTACATTGGTCTCTCATGCGACGATATTAAATGATGCTTGGATTCATTTCATATTTGGTTTATCAACTTGAAATTAAAATTTGATACTTTCTAAGATAGTTGGACCTTGAGTCAAATACAAATATGAAATTTGGAATCATTAACATATCTACTAGAACATATGAAAAATAGGGTTTATGGTTTACATGATGATATGATGATGGAAGAAAGTGGGTGTGAGTGAAATTTGAGTCCAGAAACCCTACCATATCGTTAAGGCATGTGAATAGTCTATCCATGTCAAATTTCAATGCATACAGAAACAGTTTGAAAACATTTCAACGTTGGCCCCATTCACATGTCATTGTTGCCTGCCTCTAGTATTTTTATGGTGTTGATTAAGAAATAAACGAAAAAAGAGGGATTTTTCATCACAACTATGAAATAGATACATTGTATATACATTAATGTAAAACCTAAAAGAAAAATGAAGAAAGACTGACGAAAACTTAAAACTTACGTCAATCAAATTGTGTACTTTGAAAGAAAATTAGGGTTTATGGTTTGCATGATGAATTGATGATGGAAGAAACTAGGTGTGTGAGTAAAATTTGAGTCAATAAACCCTCCCATATCATTAAGGCATGCGAATAGTCTATCCATGACAAATTTCAGTGCATACAGAAACTGTTTGAATTTTTTTTAATGTTGGCCCCATTCACAGGTCACTGTTGTCGGAGTCTAGTCCTCATACAATTTTTGTTCCTTGTTCCTTATAAAATGTGTTCAACACTACACACGTCCCCGCATATAGTACTACAAGGGAGTATTTTTATGGTGTTGATTAAGCAATCAACGAAAAAGAGAGATTTTTCATCACAAATATGACACAGATAGATTGTCTATACATTAATGTAGAACCTGGAAGAAAAATGAAGAAAGATTGATGCAAACTTAAAAATTGTGTGAACCAAATTGTGTACTTTGAAAGAAAATTAGGGTTTCAACAAAAATTCTATAGAAAATCCAAACACGTTCATCGAAACTCTGTTGATGCAATACTATGACAACAATATTGATGAAATCTTATACGGTCATGATGGTATACAAATGAAAGAGCTTCTCTTGGTTTCAAGAATAATTTATCCTCTACTGAACAAGGCCAGCCATGTGAAGGTAGAAGCTCATATGGCCCCTCCCCTCCTCCTCACATCACTCTCAATTGATCCCCAAAACCCAATCTATAAAATAGAAAATAATCGAAAGCAACGTCTTATTAATATTCATGCATAGAAACTACAAAAACAAAAATTAATAAAGGTACATGAAATTATGTATTTCTAAATGATATTTTTAGTCTACCACATACTTTAGTATATTGGCAATTGTTTTCAGGTTTCACATAATAATTAAACAACATGTAACATAGGATATAAAAAAGTCGCATAAAACTTAAAAACATGTAATTAACCCATGACATTATAAGTAAATTATTTGAAGAGAATAATTCATACAAATTAAAATATTATATAGTCACGTACCTAATCCAACCTCAACATGTGTGTAATAATCCTTATTTTGTATCTTAATCTTCTTCATCGAACTCGACATTTGTATCATTGATCCGAAAAGATCTTTTAATGACTGTGGTTGAGTTATTATTTAAGCATGTGTGTATTAACCATTCAAGAAGCTAATGAAAGAGGATGAATATGAGAGAATATATATCAGCCATAAAACAATTTATAGATCTGAAATGAAGCAGTAAGAACAAAAAACCATAACAAGAGAAGTGATAATGGATTTCGGCACAAAATTGCCTACGTCTTTGGGCCTTTGTCTTAGTGGGGGAGGCTTCTTTATTAATTCTTCAATGCTTGAAAAGTACAACAAAAGTACATCAAATGGATCTCATACTAGTCTCATTGTGTTCTTCTCAACCTCATAAATCCAACACAACTAACGGCACTGAAAAAGACTGAGTGTAGCTCCCAGAAATGGCCTGCAAGCGTCTGCTCCTCAACAACTTCCCTGCATAAAAATGGCTTTGGCTTGGCTTTGCTTCAGCATAACTCTGATCTTACTATCCTACATGGGCTCAAACAGGCTTGGTTTTTATAGATATGAAGTTGGTTATCATTTCCCAACTTCCTCCCAAAATCTGGGCTCAAAAAGAGCCCAATATCTCCCAAAAATGGGCCAAATCCTCCATTATCAGGCCTAAAAATCAATAAAAATCCAATACATAGGGTAAAAAACCCACTTTGTGCAACAAAATTCAAATATAGCCCAAAGGGGTTGGGCACACGTGTTAGTCCAAGGGAATCATGAATTGTCCATCTGGACTAACACATGAAGCAACAAGCAGATCAAGGTCCCTCTGAACGTCAATTTGCAGAAGGGGATCAAGTGTTTCTTCGACTGCAACCTTACAAGCAAACTTCACTCAAGGCCGAGCATTGTCAGAAGCTAGAACCCAAATTTTATGGTCCTTATACCATGCTCAAGTGTGTGGGACAAGTCTCCTATCACTTAGCTTTGCCCATGAGGTAATGTCTCCACATTTTTAATGCATGAATAATGGTTGTTAATTCTAGATCATGGGTAGCATAATTCATTTTGTGCTCTTTTAATTTTCTAGACTCATAACATACCACATGATCTTTTTTTGTGAGAACTTCACCGAGCTCTTCCTTGCATGCATCAATGCCACAAAATATTCGTCCAGATCTGTGATCTTCAAGATTGGAAAAATTTCCAATATGTCTTTTAGTTGCTAAAAGCTTTCTTCACATTTGGTAGTCTATTCAAATTTCACTCCCTTTTTTTCTAAGTGATTGGGATTGCAATATTTGTGAATCCTTTTTATGAATATTCTGTAATAACCGACAAGACCCGTGAATGATCTGACCTATGTCACATTTCTTGGCACTGGCCATCCTCTAATGGCCTCTATCTACTCAAGATCCATTGATATCCCATCTATTGAAATAATATGTTCCAAGTAGTGAATTTTCTTTTGATAAAAGATGCACTTACTTAGCTCGGCATACAACTTATGCTCTCTTAAAACTGTTAGCACCATTCTTAAATGTTGCTCATGTTCCTCTTCTGACTTAGAGTGGATGAGTATATCATCTAGGAATACAATTACAAACTTGTCTAGGTATTCCCTGAACACTCCATTCACCATGCACATAAAAACAATTGGGGCATTTGATAGCCCAAATGGCACTACCATTAATTAATAATTATCATATCTTGTCTTGAATGTTGTCTTGTTGATATCCTCTTCCTTTATCCTCTATTGATGATAACTTGATCTCAACTCAATCTTGGAAACTATTCTTGCACCTTTCAGCTGATCAAATAAATCATCAATCCTTGGAAAATAGTATTTGTTTTTTATGGTGACCTTATTCATTTGTTTCAAATCAATACACAAACTTAAGGTTCCATATTTCGTATTTACAAAAAACACTAGGGCTCCCCAAGGTGACACACTTGGGAATATTTATACCCCATCTTTAACAACTCTTCAAGTTGCATCTGCAATTCCTTCAATTATGGTGTGCCCATTTATATGGTGTCTTGGACACTAGGGAAACTCTTGGCACCAAATCGATAGAGAAATCAATGTCTCTCTTTGGTGGAAGTCATGGGATTTCTCCAAAAAAATCCTCAAAATCCCTCAAGACTGGATGATCTTCAATTATTTTTTCTTTATCTTTAGCTTCCTCTTCCATATGGGCTGCAAAAATCTGACATCCCATCTTGAAACTCTTTTTCAATTGCATAGCTGAAACTTATCTAACAACTACAACTCTTGGAATGCCTTGAACCTTGCCTTGCTTCCCTTCTTCATCTAAACATGTGATTGTCTTGTTGTAGCAGTCTAGTACAACATGGTGTTTTCCCAACCGTTCCATACCAATTAGAATATCATATGAACTCAACACTATGATGTTCACATCTACCTTTGTGTTGAGTCCATTCATGTCTATTGGACAATCTTAAACTAACTCATTGATTTTCCTCTTAGCCCCTATGGCTAACTGGACTAACCAAGATTCCTTATGCTTACTCCTTTGCAAGTGAAATATTTCAACAATGTTAGAGTTTATGTAACTATGGCTAGCTCCAGAATCAATTAAAATTTGTATGGGCTAGTTATCAATCTTACCTTCCACTTCAATGATGGGGAATTGATATTATGCTTCTTGTTTTCCAAGGTTGCATAAATCCTTGGCATATTCCCTTCCATGTATTCCATTGTCTCAACCTCCTGAATGTTATGGACATACCTCATTCTTTCTCCTTTGAGAGGGCAGTCCCTATATAAGTGATTTCCCTCACATCCCCAACATTGTACATACTACTACCTTGGCCTTTTCCCAAATGAATATGCAGTATTGTGCTCATTTTGGGTTGATTGGCCTTATTGATTTGATTAGGAGTTGTTATTGAAAAAGGGTGGCTTAAAACCATTATGCGTTTGATCATTTTTACCCTTCATCTCGTCATTCCAAGCTTTTTGGAAAATTGGCCTTCCTCTACTTTGCTCATAAATATGTTTTTCTCTCCTCCAAAGTCTCAGGGTTATCGTATTGTATCTTGTCACTGTAGAAAGAAGGTAACCCACTAGGAAAAATTTGGATTTTGACTTCCTCGTCCTTTATGAAATCCACATAATTAAGCAACTCAAAGAGTATCTTCTCATATTCATCCATTGCCATGCTTTCCAACTTGAGTTCAAAGAATTCTTTATAGTAATGCTCGAACAAATATTTCTCTTGGAAATATCCTTTGAACTGCCTCCATGAGACCTTCTTTTCATCAAGGTGTTTGGCTTGTTTAAGTTGATCCCACCACATCGCTATCTTTCCTTGATAGTAGTAGGTTGCAACTCTATCTTCTACCCTTGGGGGGTAATCGTGCAACTGGAAATATTTCTTCATTTCCAATAGTCATGCCTCGACTTCTTCTCCCTTCCTATGCTCACCATTGAAAGTTGGTAGCTTGATTTTCTTGAGTTCACCTTGAAATATGTATGCCTCAAGCCTTCTTCTCTTTCTCCTAATAAGAGACACATGCATGCTTCTCCTTGGCCCTGAACTTGCATGAATTCTTCTAGTGGATTGCCTTGGAGAAATATGTGTATGCTCATGCTTCTTGATTGTCTATCATTCCCATGATCATCCCTCATGCTTTGGGATATGGATGTTGTCACTTGTATAGCACTAGTTGATTGCTTGGTGCTAGAGTCTTTGTTAACTTTCCTATGCAACATATTCAGAATCTGAAGTATCTCTTCATGAGATTTCATAATCCTTTCATTATTTTCTCTATAGCTCTACACTTCTCTATGCAGTCTTCTCATAGTTACAGGCTCACGCCTTCCTCTTCTTCCATTAGACTCAGTCTCAACATTTCCCATGTTGACATGTAGACCTATGACCTCCTCCTCATCACTTTAAGATCCATGGGCATATTCCATAACTATAGTCCTCATATAAGAACCAAAGTTGTTTTCATGTACCTTTAATTCTGCAATAAATGTGCATGTAATAATTATTGTTAGCACATGCATACTATAAAACATTACACTAATTAGAATACATGTTATTATTCATCTCAATTTATGAAGAACACGATTCTCTAAGTTAAAATATTATTCTTTAGACACATTCCTCTTTGAAACATTTCTCCAATGAATGTACTCATGCCTCATTATGAGGTACGAGCAAAAAGTTACAACATTCACAAGTTGCAATTTTCCACTCACTACTTTGTTTTCACTGCTACAAAATTGCTTTATTACTTTCTGAGAAAAATTTAGTTCCCAATTCATATTATGGGTGGATATATGTCTTCTCCTTCTCAATACAGTTCCAATGACTATTCGTTTTCCCAAATACAATCTCTAAGTTGAAAGTTATGGTCTAAGGAAGTTTAGGTTGTTTTCCCATTTTATCCGTGTATGCTACATGTGTCTTCCTTCTCTTCCTGCACATTTTTACATACCTAGATTCAAAATCTAGCTCCATGGTTGTGTTCTATGTTTTATAAGCTTTAAATAAACTTCTCATGTGCCCGAAATGAACTTCTGGGCAAGGCGTTATGCCCTCTGAAAGTAATCTAGTGCCAAAATTATACCCTTAATTGTTCCAGTTGTAACTTTCTCATACGAGATTTGTTTTGCGACCATGATAGGTCATTGGAAATCTCTTGATCCAGGTGGATTTTAGTGGCCACCCACCTATTCCAACTAGTTCACCTTGACATTTTTTCAGTTTGGTAGTTTTTTTCCTAGTTTTCGGACTTCCGGGGACGTTTTGAGGACCTAAACAACATTTTTAGGGCTCACCACAGTCAAATTATAGACATAGTCAGATTTTGATTGCATAATGTGTATTCCTCGGATAAACCTTTCCAACGGGCTATTGTGCACCTAAACGAAGATCATATGCAAAATTCATGACCCCCGGAAGTTGATGTACTAACTTACCCCAATGGACCCCACATGACTTTTGGTGCTTCATCTCGTAGGGTTAGGTTTTTGGATGTCTAGCGTTTTTAAATTCATGTTTATTTTAAAAAGGATTTCAGAGCCTCATTGTGATCATCTTCTTACGAATGAGCGCAGTCATCACATCTCTTCTCAAAGATAAGCTGCCAGCATTCTAGCAAGCTTGTTTTCAGTCTCCATTTTACAGTTTCAACATATTTCTTTATTGAATAGAACTCAGTTTTATTGTATCGGTGTTATTGTTCATTCTATCTTTGTGTTAATAATAATAATAATCTGTGTTCATTTCATTCTTCTCATAAAATATGGATTAGTGGTATCAAAGCGGTCTGTTCCTTGTCGTTCTTAGTGCATGTCCCCGACGAGGTCAGGGTACAAAGAGTTGGCTCTCAATCTTGTTTGTCTTAAGGAAAAGAGCTCTCGCACACCCAAGTGACCTTACATGGCGGGAAAAAGGAGAGATGAAGAGACATGAAATCCTTTCAAACTGTTCCTCGAGGAAGCCCCCGTGCAACAAAGGAATGAGATGATGGATAGTTTTGCACAAATCCTTCAATGACTACCAACAAGCAATGCATCTTCCTCAAGAAGAGGTGTCGCCGCCTTCAAGGTACATATCAACTTTGATATTCCTATATTTGAAGGTCAGATAGACAGAGATGTTATAGACAAATTGTTGAATCTGCTAGAAGGGTATTTTTCCAACTTGGAAAAATGCTACTTCGGCATAGACAGGGTCCAATACCTAGGCTAAATTTTTGATGAGCATGGTGTGCATGTGGATCCAACCAAGATCCAAGTCATCCATGATTGGCCAGCCCCAACCACGCTCATTGAGCTTCGAAGCTTCTTAGGCCTTGCTAATTTCTATTGCAAGTTCGTGTTGGGATTCTCCCATATTGCATGGGCCCTCAACCAAGTAACCAAGGGTGGTGGTAAGGAAAATTTTGTGTGGGGCATGTCCCAACAACAAGTGTTCGATGATTTGAAGCAATGCTTGTGCTCAGCTCTAGTGTTTTCATTACCTGACCTGCAACAACCCTTCGAGATCGAGATAGATGCTTCAGACTATGTTGTGAGCACAATTCTCACTCAGCACGACCACCTTGTGGCCTATCATTGTGATACACTATCAGATGCCATCCGTAAGTACTCTAATTATGACAAAGAAATGTACTCCATTGTTGAATCATTCCGCCAATGGAGGCATTACATTCTTGGGAAGGAGGCAGTCATCCACACTGATCATAAGCCACTGCAAACCATCCAAACACAAGGTAAATTGCATAATTCCTACCATCAGAAGTGGTCCACATACTTGCAGTAGTTCCACCTCAACATCAAGTATAAGACATGAAGTACCAACAACATCATTGATTGCCTCAGCCGACCTCCAGTCGTGGCACTCACCACGGTGCTAGACTCTTGTGGCCACGAGACCTCCGAATGGACCCAACTCTATGAGAAAGATGTTGACTTCACCACCACCTACGAGATGTTGGGCGCAACCACAACTGTTACTAATTTCCATCTTCAGGACGAGCTGTTGTGCCATATGGGCCATCTCTATGTTCCATCAAGCGGGCGAGCGAAGCTAAATTGGGAAGCCCACAACAGTCGGGTGGTAGGACATTCAGTGTAGAAAAGGAAGTAGTAGTGCTACAACAACATTTCTACTGGTCGAAACTTCGACAGGATGTCAACAAGTATATCAGGTCCTACACTACCTACATTATTTCCAAACTGGCCACTAATAAACAAGGCTTGTAAACCTCTCTACCTACTTCTAACAAGCCCTGGGAATCCATCTCAATGTATTACATGTCGATCCTTCCATCCACCAAGTGGGGAAATGACTGTATTTTTGTGGTTGTTGATCACTTTTCCAAGATGAAGATTATGGTTAACATGAAGAGCATCACAGCAGAGGCCACTGCCAAGATTTTCTTTGAATGAGTGTGGGTACATTTTGGGATACCACAAACCATTATCTCAAATCAGGACAGTCTGTTCCTCAGCACATTCTGGTCAAGCCTTTGGTCATTGTTTGATACCAAGCTCACCAAATCCACTACCTTCCACCATCGAATGGCCCCAACTCTATGAGAAAGATCCTAACTTCACCACCACCTTCCATATGTTGGGTGCAAACACAACTGTCACTAATTTCCATCTTCAAGACGGGTTGTTGTGCCATCTAGGCCATCTTTGCGTTCCATCAAGCAAGTGACCAAAGCTGATTTGGGAAGCCCACTACGGTCGGGTGGCAGGACAATTTGATGTAGAAAAGACAGTAGTAGTGCTGCAACGACATTTCTATTGGACGAAACTTCGACAGGATTTTAGTAAGTATATCATGTCCTACATTGCCTACTCTATTGCCAAACCGAACACTAAGAAATAATTCTTGTACACACTTTTTCCTACCTCTGACAGGCCCTGGGAATCCATCTCAATGGACTACATGTTAGGCCTTCCATCCACCAAGCGAGGAAATGACTGTGTTTTTGTGGTTGTTGCTCACTTTTCCAAGATGGCGATTACGGTTTCCTGGAAGAAGAGAATCATAGCTGAGGCCACTGCCAAGATATTCTTTGAATTAGTGTGGGTACATTTTGGGGTACCGCAAACCATTATCTCAGATCAGGATAGTCGGTTCCTCAGCA
Source organism: Picea engelmannii (assembly GCA_009831015.1). Lineage (NCBI taxonomy): Eukaryota > Viridiplantae > Streptophyta > Pinopsida > Pinales > Pinaceae > Picea > Picea engelmannii. The sequence goes on along the minus strand of ML817447.1, from coordinate 14,405 downwards.
CATTCTGGTCAAGCCTTTGATCACTACTAGACACCAAGCTCACCAAATCCATTGCCTTCCACCCCCAAACAGATGGCCAAACCGAGGTCATTAACCGGATGATCGTGCATATCTTGCGCATGTACAATTCCAAGAACTCATGCACATGGGATGAGAGTCTTCCCTATGTTTACCACAACTAAAATAGAGTCATACATAGCTCAATCGGCCACAACCCATTTCAGGTGGGGTTGGGATTTCAACCATTGGGTCCCATGGATGTTGCACTACCCTTTGCGGCCACCCAGGAAAACTCATCCCATGCTCAAACTGAAGTTGAAAAAGCCACCCGGTTCATTGAGTGGATCTAGCACATTCACCAACAAGTTCAAGATATTTTATAGAAGTTCAATGCCAAGTACAAGCAACGCCATGATCAACAGCGTGTGCCACACAATTTTCAGGTGGGAGACAAAGTTTGGTTGCACTTGCAGAAAGAATACCTTACAGGGCCCCATAAAAATCTTCGTCCACTCCACTATGGACCTTACGCCATCACCAAGTCTGTGGATGACAATTCTTTTCAGCTGAACATTCCCCCCTTCCTTCGCTTATTCAATGTGGATCTCCTTCACCCATATTTTCCACCATTATTAGACACCTCAGAGATAGAAGAATGGTTGACACCAATAGAGCTCAACCGTGACTGCATGGAACATACATCCATTGATCAAATCATGGACACATAGGTTAATGGAACTTTCCAACAGAGGATCCAGCTTTATCGGGTTGTCAAAGCAGGGCAACTCCTGCACCAAGGCAAGTGGCTCACCCGGGGCCAAATTCAACATAAATTTCCTCATCTGATGGGGGAACTCAATGCAATGGAAACCATTTCTTCCTAAGGGGGGAGGATTGATCCAGGTGGATATCAGTGGCCACCCACCTATTCCAATTGGCTCACCTTAGCAGTTTTTTAGTTTGGTAGTTTTTTCCTAGCTTTCGGGTCCTGAACTTTCAGGGCCGTTTTGAGGCCCTAAACAACGTTTTTAGGGCTCGCCATAGTCAATTTATATACAATGTTAGATTTTGACAACATAATGTGTATTTCTCGGATAGACCTTTCCAAGGGGTTATCGTGCGCCTAAAACGAAGATCGTATGCAAAAGTTATGACCCTGGGAAGTTGATGTACCAACTTACCCCAACGGGGCCCACATGACTTTTGGCACTTCATCTCCTAGGGTTAGGTTTTTGGATGTCTAGGGTTTTGGAATTAATTTTTTTTGTAAAAACTCTTTCAAAGACTCATTGTAATCATCTTCTTGTGAATGAGCGCAACCGTCACATCTCTTCTCAGAGATAAACCGCAACCATTCTAGCAAGCTTGTTTTCAGTCTGCATTTTACAGTTTCAACATATTTCTTTATTGAATAGAAGCATGTTTTATTGTATCTTTGTTATTGTTCATTGTGTCTCTGTGTTAATAATAATAATAATAATCTGTGTTCATTTTGTTCTGCTCATAAAATCTCGATCATCTATGTCCAAGTTATTTTATTTAAGCTACAAAAAAATGATGTAGTGCCTTTGGAATTTACAGTTTTGAAAATTCAAACTCCGAAAAAAGTTGTTTAGGGCCTCAAAATGCCCCTGCAAGTTGAATACCTTCATAAAACGAAAATTTTAGTAGAAAATTAACTATTTTTACTATTATAATAGTCTTTTAACCTAAGTCGTTGATCTCGAAATCAGGGGAAATTTGAGTCATTGATCCAAGCTCCATTGGCGATTGACGATTGATGTTTTCCTTTTGACGCACACCACACTCTATCAAAATTGTTGACCCAACCACCGACCACCAACCCCTTCCTTTAGCAACTGACTTTCAAGACATCACCAAACCGACCGACCTAACCATCGGCCATCGATCTTCGACAATTTCTCTGGGACGAATGAAATGCTTTACCAATTCGACCAACCCGATCATCAACCATTGGTCATTTCTCGACGGATGTGGAAACCAAGCTGACATGACATGGCACGTGGGTGCTAACATGGAAACCCAACTGGCATGGCATGTCATGGCACCTGGAAGTTGACGTGGCATGACATGTGGATGTTGACGTGGCATGACATGTCACCACCTCTTTTCTTCATTAGTGATCGACAACTTCTCTTAGCATACAAAATCACCTCATCAATTATGTTGACCCGACCATCAACGATTTTTGTTGGCGAATGAAAAACTTCACCAAACTTGTGGATCCGACCATTGGTCTGCTCCACTTTCCAAACTGCTAAAACAAAAATTGACCATCAATTTGATCCACTTTCTAAACTACCAAAAATGAATCTCGACCATCGATTCACTCCTTTTGCAAAACTACAAAAATGAATCCTGGTCGTCGATTCACTCCATTTGCAAAACTCTAAAAATGAATCCTAGTCATTGATTCAATCCATTTGAAAAACTCCAAAAATGAATCATGGCCATTGATCTGTTCATTTTCCCAACCACCAAAAACTTATAAGTTTTTTTGTTCATTCTACAATGAATCAGGGCCGTTGATTTCGAAATCAAACAAGATCTTGATCGTCGATCCATCAAAATTCGCCCAATTCTTTAGTGGCCATTAAAACTTGAATTTTGACCTTCCAAGTCGAATTTTAACTTTATGACTCTGCACCCCATGTCATCTCTTCAACAATTCTGAGGCATTTAAAGCTCGAATTTTCTCATGAATTTGCGGATTTCGCTCTAATTTTCTGTGTTTTCCCCAAAATTCGTCACATGACAAAATCTGTAACAATGCATTTTATTGAATTTGTGTTGGTTCTTGGCCGATACGAGTCTAGTGTTGAACCAAAAGATCTGATACCAATATGTAATGTTCCCTAGCCCAACTGAGGTCCATTACATGTGGAAATACGCATAAATAAATAAAAAATCTACTAACTAATTTCATGTAGCTTGCCAAGTACGAATTACACACAGATTTAACTATTGTCTAATACCATTAATTGAATACATCTACATGATGCTAAAATCAAATTGAATGTAGCTTAAGTAACTCAACACGTTAGCATATAAATCATACTCAATTACAGAGTGAGTGCACAACAAACAAAATCGTAATGCAACACATAAACAAGATAAAACACTTATCTTTTAAAATATTTGTGCAACCAGTTGCTTGGGATGGACGTTCCACTTAGCCATAAACTTGTTGTTCTAGATATCAACAACAAGTTGTTAGAATATTCTAATGTGCTCATTTTACCATAGACAATATCACAATATTGTCACCCAACCACAGGCACGCAAGCACCCCTGAGCACCATAAACTTTGCTAGATCGAATGATTCTGGAAGCAACAATAGAACCAGCAGATAACCAAGAGAGCGCATCTTTCTCCAAATATATCACACTAGACAGAAAGTCCCAAAACCACAGAGCAAGAATAATACTCAGCTTCACTAGTTACAGTTGTAGTAGTTGCAGTTGCATCAGTTGCAGTTGCATCAGTTGCAATTGCAGTTGTAGTCACCAAGAATACCACCAAGAATACCATCGAAAGATACTAGAAGGTAGGGTGCATATCTTAGGCTAGATAACGCTAGAAAGAGACCAAGAATCACCCTAAAGGATCCACCTTCCATCCTTGCAGTTGCAGCTCCAAACTTGCACTACACTTGAGAGAGTGAGTGAGGTGAGTGAGAAAAAATGAGCTCAAGCACCCTCTATTTATAATGGTTCTTGTCACTTGTCTAGGTCGACTTGTCCTTTTAGAAGCTAATACTTTAATATTAAATATTTTCCTGAGATGACTTGTCTTCTAAGGTTTTTACACATCTGTTTAGGGTTTCTCTAGCTTCCAGAATATTATATTCTAATCAGAGGTTACACATGGAGGTTGATACCTCCCACAGTTACCATAATATCAACACTCTCTCCTATTTAGGGAGGTATTAATTGTAATGGTATCAAACACATCCATCCATTTCAGATGGTATGGGTAAGGCTCAAGTAGTCTTGCAGACCATTCTACAGGTAGCATCATCATAGTCACACAGGTTATCTCATGATCACGCAAATAAAGTCACGAGCATCATCATCACTATCCATCTAGTTGGCAATCACCTCCAACACTATTGGTTGGCACACTAGCCTAGGAAACACCTTTAACATTATTGGTAGTTTCCAGGGCAATCAGGTAGTAGTACATAGTTACTACAATGCCATCCAATAGATCACAACAATGTTGATCCATAGCAGTACACCATTGTTATCCAGTGGTACACAACCACTACTAGTAGTGCACAACTACTATCTAGTGACATACAGTGAATACCAGTGGAACACATCCACCATAGTAGTAGATAGCTATTGTCCAAAGACACACAATCTCCACTGCAATCAACTAATACCTACACAAGTTATCACCATGCAGTACAATAGTCTCTTGGCATCAAATCATATCATCATTTGCATCATCTCTCGAGGCCATACTCCATCTAAGTAATTGGGCATGATGTTGAATAAGTCATGTGCTAGACTTAGCAAACTCAACAAAGTGTCTCACATAAGTCACTCACTCAACAGAGTGATGCATGGACCATTCTTCTAATCCGGACATACGTCCTAGAATAATGATTCTCCCAATAGATGATATGCCCCACAATGGCTACAAGAACCATCCTCTACACTATATCATCTCCAAGTCACACTAGCATGATGCAAATGCATCATATCTAAGTTTGATTGGCGATGTGGAGTACCATATACATCATCTCTAAGTCGTACTAGCATGATGTGAATGCATCGTATCTAAGTTGTATTGGCATGATGTGCATCATCTCTAAGTCATACTAGCATGGTGTCAATGCACCATCTCTAAGTTGTCATGGCATGATGCGAGTCATCTGCATCATCTCTAAGCTATACTGGCATGATGTGACTAAGACATGTGTATCATCTTTAAGTTGTACTAGCATGATGTGTCTCGGGACATTTGTATCATATCTCAGTTGTAATAGAATGATGTTGAAGCATCATATCTAAGTCGTACTAGCATGATATAGATCAATAATATGTCAACCTAGACCATTCTCCACAGGGTGAATGTTTGTCCATCAACACATTGACTATCCATGATGCCATATATTAGCACTCCCTCCCAACCGAGGAATTCAACTCCTCCCTTTCAACCAAAAGATCAATCTCCACAAGTCACGACTTGTCCATCAAGTATGCAAACTTTATCTTGGACAGAGGCTTCGTCAAAATATCATTTTTCTGCTCATTGATGGAGATGTACTAGAGAATCACTTCTCCCTTCTGGACTTTATCACGGAATAAATAGTACTTGATCTCAGTGTGCCTTTGTTGGTTGAGGTCACCCAAGGGTGCGCTAGGATATGATGCACTAGAGTATCCATAAATTAGGTTCAACACTTCACTTAAGGTGCCCAAAGAATTATATTAGGATTTGTTGCAGCTACAATAATCATAAACCCTAGTTGCAGTTGCAAATGGTGTTATAACGAGCTTGATAAAGAACTCTCGCTCTATATTCCAGCGGTTAGACTGTTATGAAGGTAGTGTGGGACCACAACCTGTTAGAATATTTTGATGTGCTTGTTTTACCATAGACAATATCACAATGTTGTCACCCAACCATAGGCATGCAGCCACCCCTGAGCACCATAACCTTTGCTAGATAGAATGATTCAGGAAGCAACACTAGAACCAACAGATAACCAAGAGAGCACATCTTTCTCCAAAGATAGCGCACCAGACATAAAGTCCCAAAACCACAGAACAAGAACAATACTTGGTTGCAGCAGTTGTAGTTACAGTTACCAAGAATACCACCAAGAATGTCACCAATAATACCACCAAGAGATACTAGAAGGTAGGGCACATATATTAGGATAGATAGCGCTAGAGAGAGACACCAAGAATCACCCTAGAGGATCCACCTTCCATCCTTTCAGCTGCAAATCCAAACTTGCGCTACACTTGAGAGAGTGAGTGAGGTGAGTGAGAACAAATGAGCTCAAGCACCCTCTATTTATAGTGGTTCTCGTCACCCTTCTGGGCCGACTTGTCCTTTTAGAGGCTAATACTTTAATATTAAATCTTTACTAAACCGACTTGTCTTCTAGGGTTTTTACACGTCTATTTAGGGTTTCTCTTCGAGAATATTTTATACTAGTTAGAGGTTACACATGCAGGTTGATACCTCGCGCAACTACCATAATATCAAGACAAGTCAAAAGTGATGGTGCTAGCAATCCATAAAAGAGGGTGGTCTCTCACTATCCACTCACAACTTAGAAAATTCCACAACCCACTGGTATTCTTCTACAATTATCCTGATTTTCCACTATCTCTCTTCCTCTCGAATTTCCCAACCCAAGGAAGGTACCCCTTCACTGCTCTCAGTCCATCTAGCATCCCATTCATTTATCATGGTTTGTCTTGCGCAACTGACCAGGAATCTCACTACTGGGAAACTCGAGGGAGCTAACTGCTAGGAAAACTACCAAGAAAAACAACAATGATCACTTGTTGTTGCAATGAAACTCACACAAGGGTTCACTCTTCAAGCTTGACAACCTCATTCTTCAGTCTTCTGCTCCAAATACATTGTAGAATTCTCCTTCCATGGTTGCTCCAACTCTAAGCTCTTCTTCCTTGTTCTTTGCTTGTTGTTCATAAAAAACATCATTGTCTAAAATTGTTGTAACTACCGATACAAATTTCCTCTCTTTGGTTACTTGTTTGACTTACATGCTTCCCTAAACTAATTGTACTCAGTCCCATGCTTCCAATAACTATGGGATTGACTTATCACACCCACCCTCTTACATGTATTCAATGATTGGCTTTGGGGACACTCAATCAGAAAATTAAAAGGTTTATATACCAATAATAATTTTAGGAAGTGGGTTGAATTAATAGACATGGGTAATCCCCCCTTGGACCCCTCTTAGACACTCCTAGACATTTCCCTCTCTCGTGGATTAATCGACCCCCATCTCTGTCCATGTCCCCCATAAGCTAGCATCACATTTTATTATTAAAATTCATAAATACAATTTGCATATACATTGCTTGGCCGCAACCATACAATATATCTACATTGAGCATTAATTAAACAGGGGATTATAGTGGGGATGTTGCATCCTACAATCGCATCATCTTCCTATGTCCAAAAGGGAATTCATTTCTATGGATTTCATTGTGGGATTTCAACTCACGTCACAAAGGTGCAATGTCATTCTTGTTATAGTTGATAAGTTGACCAAGAGCACATGTTTTATTCTAGTCAGAGACACTTATGATGTGGCACATGTATTTATAAGTGAATTTATCCATCTTCATGGGTCACCTATGAAGATCATTTCACATAGGGATTCTCAGTTTACATCTTGGTTTTGGACAAGTTTACAGTTAGCATTGGGGACCTAGTTGAACTTAAGCACAATATATCATCTCGAAATAGATAGGCAGATTGAAAGAGTAAAGTAGGTTATGGAAGACATTCTTAAGATGAATGTCATCGATAACCAAACCCATTGGGAGAAGTACCTACCTTTGGTAGAGTTCACCTACAATAACACTTTTCACAACTCAATTGGAATGCCTCGTTATCAAGCTTTGTATGGAAGGCTATGAAAGACACCATTGAGTTGGGAAAGGTTAGAGGACTGAGAGATAATAGGGCCATAATTGTTTCAAGAGATGGAGGATCAGGTGCACCAGATTAGGAAATGATTAAAGGAGGCACGTGATAGACATAAGAGTTATGTTGATGCATACAGGACTAACAAAAGTTATAAAGTAGGAGATTAGGTTCTCATTGATATTAGGCCTAATAAGAGTATCATTTAGTTTGGGAAGGGGACAAAGTTGTCACGATTTATAGGACCGTTCAAAATTTGAGAGAGAATTAGACTTGTTTCCTATCACCTCGTACTGTCATCCCACTTGCTTAAAAGTCGTGATGTTTTTCGTGTATTTGCACTACGACATTATGTTGTTGACAAATCTCACAAGATAAATTGGAAGGAATTGAAAGTCTTGGACACGGGAACCATTCTGGTCAAATCGTTACGCATATTGGACCGTAGGGTCCAACAGCTCAAGCACCATTTGTTGGACCAAGTTAAGGTCTAGTGGAACAAGTATAGCCCGATATTTGCCACTTGGGAGGAAGTCGAGACCATACAACGAGATCATCCCTCACTTTTTTAACCACAACTTTGGAACGAAGTTTCCTGAAGAGTGGGTGTATGCAATGCCTCGTTTTGACTTAGGAAACTATAATTACTTATGGCCTAATCGTATTTTCATTTGCTTATTATATGTAGAACATTATTAACTTCGACACTTCAAATTTTGGACATGTGGACCTACATGTATGTAAATATTGTGAATGCTTTTTTATCTTTATGTGATTAATGATTTATGTTATGCGACCTACTTCTAGCATGCAAATTTGAATTGAAAGATCTTGGTACATGGATACCCAGCTAATGATATGTTTAAATGTAATTACATGTTAATAATGTATGGATATGCATGAGTTCATGTTGAAAACTAACCTGCATATTTAATGGTCTATGTAATAGCCAGAGACAGGTGATAATAAGTGGTCAATGTTGCGGACATCAATCAAGAAATAATATGATAGGAATGATTTTTGTGTTAATTTATACTGGTTCAATTTCATTGCTATGATATATGGGAAAGTGTAGGTTTTTCATGTGGCACGACTACCTAAAACTAGATATCCGATGACAACGTTCCCATAACACAGTGCCATTGTATGGTCCATGATAGGGCATTGACCCTAGTTCTATCAAGAGGGGTGGATGCATTTCCCACCATGCATCCTTCAAAACCTGGAGTTGTGGGAGAACGATATTAAGCCACACTCCCCTAGACATCTGATGATGATTGTCAATTGCCTACTAGGGAATCTTGGTCAAGGTAGTTGGCACTTCAGGTTACAGGTTCTACCTGGAGTTAGGTCAATATAGTTTAGCATAAGAAGGATAAGGCCGAGAAGATGGAAGTAGGTTAGAGAGGTAGGGTGTTAGGAAAAGTTGAGAGCATCATGGGATTTTAATATAGTACCAGTAGTGCCTAACTTACTCTCAGTTCTTTAATAGTAAATACTTAACTCAATTATAGTTATCTATTCAAACGTTGCATTCATGTTAAACTATTGTGATTGGTGAATTCTGCTAACGATGTTAGTGATTGATTTATTCATTATGAGGTTGATTGGATTGTTGATTGGATTGAAAACATACATGAAATTGCATTAGATGTGTTGATCGTTGTCTCTAGTACATGCACGATCTATTTATGCGCCAGATACACATACATACGTGATGTAGATGTATACATCTTACTATAATTGTTAATTGAGTGAATGATTAGACTTACTTGTATTAATTAAGTGAAATGAATAAAGTTAGTGATGTTAATTAAGTGAATTGATTAGAGTTAATGATATTAACTAAGTGAAATGAATAAATTAATGATATTAATTAAGTGAAATAATTAAACTTAATGATTTTGATTAATTGAGTTGATTAAATAAATTGATCTAGTTAGATTTAAATTTGATTTATTTAGTAGATTCAATATTTTATTTAAAAGATTGAAATATTTTATTATTTGTGTGCGTGTGTGTGCACATACACAAGTGATATGCATTTATTAAAAAGTAATAAAAGTGGCTATAATATTCAATGTTATTAATCAACTTAAGGGAGTGGACATAAAGGATTGTTAGGGGGGGAGCCTTTCGAGGAGGAAAGGCGGTGGAAGAAGAGGAAGGCGAGGAGGAAAGGCGGAGGAAGAAGGGGGGAGGCGAGGAGGATAAGGAGGAGGATGGGAGTACAAAGAGAGGAGGAGAATTTTGAGGAAGGATTTTCTTAGGAGCAGTTTTGGAAAATAATTGGGGAAGTTAGTAACATACTTTGGACTAGACTATGATTTTGGGGACTTTGGGCTATTGGACACACCGACCACACTAAGAGGGGGGGGGGGTGAATCATTGTAGGGCTCTTTTTACACTTATTTAAAAAATTAGTTAGCAACCACTTCAAATATTATTATTCATTCACAATTAGCTACTTGCATATAACAACACCAATCATCAATAATAAAGAACATTAAACCATCGCCATAATGAACACAAAGAACAATAGATATATGTGTAATATTTTGTATTATGTTGTTACATGGGACTACAATCTCTGAGGTTTATCAACACCAACTTGAAATAACACCAACTCCAAGAGAGTACCAACTCTCAATACAAGACCTAGCTTGCAGATCTCAACACCAACTGAGATGTGAGGAAGCCAACCCTCAAGTACAAGACCTGACTTGTAGACAAGACAATATGTCCAATATGTACCAATAACCTATCACAATCTATACCAATCAACCATGTACATCAATCACTCACACAACTTGTACCATCACAAGTGCATCAACTATGCACAACACAACATGTCACATCAACTTGTCTCCTCCATCAAATCAGATATTATCTCATGGATCTCATGCTCATGATCACAACAACATGAAGACCATATGCCAAATACCAACAACAAAATACCAATTGTATCCCCCAACAAATATGATATATTCAATAATAATGAATAGCCAGTACCATCTCAAGAGCTAAACCCTAACTCACAAAACATAACTCAAACAAGATGTGCCATATCTCTCATAAATAGACTTCAACCATGCATTAAAGATAATGCCAATATAATCATTTATGAACCAGTACTAAACTTCAGTAGATTTTCCTTAGGTCAACTCTACAGCAATCCCTAAATTTCCAAGAGGGCATCCAACAAATTTACAAGCCAAACCCTCAACCAGATTCATAGATTCAACACTACACATATGAAAACCATACCTTTTTCTTCTTGTAGCTGTGGATCTATTACAGATCTGTTTCTCTAGCCGAGATTTTGTTGCTGGGATTTTGTTTTCGTGGTTCCGTTTTCATGATTATGTTGCCACAGTTCTATTGTTGTGCTTCTACTATTGTGGTTTTGTTGCCGCAATTTTGTTGCGGTCATTCTGCTGTCGCATTTTTTTTCGCGAATTTGCTACTGTGAATTTGATCTATCAATAATACCTACCCAAATAACCTTTCACAAATGGATATTCAATTATGTTCAAAAGTCATTTTCATAAGAGACGTTTCCTCTCTTATTTATACTCTCCAAGTAGCTTTCTGTAGGGGTTATCTTCTAACCAACTTCCTTCTTTTAGGGCTAACCCACTTTGTCCACTTACAACTACTTTATCCACAAATAGTAATCTCACCACTTCTAGTTGCAATTAATTTATTTTTAATTATTTTATTTTTGCAAGAATTTAACTCATGATTAACTCCTAGTTGCAACCTCTTTGACTAGTAAAGTTCTTCTAGGAGCTTCTAGAATAAATTGACTTCTTTGACCTCCTAGGGGCTTCTAGATAACCCATGAGGGTTCTCCAACTTCACTAAGTCGTATCTCCTCAACCGTGAGGAACTACGTGACATACCACATATCACCAAAAATGGCACGACATGTACTATCCATCTAGAATAGTCTCACGTGCAAATTCACTAATCTTTATTGCATTATTGTTCAACCAAACTTGGGTTGCTTAACCACACTACTAGGATTAATCAACCACTTAACCATTTGGACTTTACAAAGCGTCTTCCCGTGAGGGATTTCACCATAAGGGGACCACTTTGAGAACTTTATCCAAGAGCATCTTCTTGTGAGGTCTTGTGCCATAAGGGGACCACTTTGGAGTTCATTCATTTGGTACTTCCTATTAACCATGACATGACATCAATGATACAACATCCTTTGACATCAACCTTGACATCATTGACAACACATAACTATGACACCACTTGACATCAACCCTTTGACATCAATTACATCAATGACAAAATAATCCAACAACCAATACATCAATGTTACAAGCACATCACTATGACAATACTTGACATCAAACTTTTGACATCAGTGACAACATAGTACAACAATCTCCCCCTTTTGCATTGATGGCAACACCAACATTGATGTCAACACTAATCATTGATGGCAACACTTGTACATGGAAATGCTCATGCTCTCTTTGTGATCATCACTTCTCATCAAAGTTGACCTCACCACATCAATGTGACTATCTCTCCCATTTTGACATCAATGACAAAGGGTATATCTCTTTGGGGTTTCTCCCCCTGACTGAACTGTCCCTACGGTTGCTCCCCCTGGTTGCATTGTCTTGTGGGATGATCTTCATGCATATGATGAATCTCTCCTCATGGAATCATACCTCTGTAGCCAATCAAGGGAAAAGGAATAACTCTCCATGTGGGTATAACTCCCCCTGTCTTCTCTCCAACATGCTAGGTAATCACTGTGAACAATATGCTACCACTGTATTATGCTTCTACTGCGGATGTTGATGCTCTACTAGAACATTGATCAACTACTCAACAATACTGCATCACAAATACCATGCTCTTCTTATGATGATCCTTGAACCTGCCCATGCATCAACCATCTAAACTCATTCCATACCATACATCAAGTGTATGTCAATCATACATACTATCTCATGCATCAACCATGAATTAAAGGATATGTCAACAATGAATAGTGAATCATGAACAAACCATCATCCATGTACATCTTGTGCCATATCATGTGCCAAATGTGTATCAAGATCATCAATAACATCATCAACCACACAACATGCCAACCATGTGCCTCAAACAAGTGTCATATCACTCATGATATTCCTCTATCATAAACCAACTGCCAAGAAATGTATCTCAACCATCAAGCATCAATCTTGTACCATATACCATCAATAAGTGCATCAACCATGCACTAAACATGTGTCACCACTTGTACCATGGAAAGTGCATCAACCATGTACCAAACCTCAACAAGATGGACCACAATCAAGATATCCATACACATATGGCACATTATCCATAAACCATGTGCTAGTGATACTACTAGCAAGTGCCCCTAACAAACAACCAAGTCGGTACTAATCATGCATCAATTGTAGATCAAGCTATGACTCATCAATGATGTAAAACATCACCACCTCATCAGCTCATCAACTACATGTCCCAATATGTAGCTCAACCATATGCCAAATACATACACCAAGACATCCAACAAATATGCTTCTTGTTATCACTTCAGGAGTCTCTTCAAGTTGCAGATCAAGAGAGCCTGGTATCTTAATCAAAATGCTTAAAGATGTATTGAAAGTGGATCAAAGATGAATAACTCACTCACTCATTTCTTCACTCAAGGAAATTGAACATATCTAGACAGAATAAGGATTTCGAGAGCTATTTATCAGATGGTTTATACAAGTCAGATGGATGAAGAATGCTAACTATACCAACAACATTACATATATTGACAACACATGTAAAAGGCCAAATATAACCCGCAGAAGGCTTGTGATGCTTTGTTTACCAATGCAGAGATAATATGACAATCATCAATCCTTAAATAATCAAAGAACTGAACATGAAATTCAAACCACAAGTACAAAATAAGAAGGAGAGACAGGGATCTAAGAAGTATCAATGAAAGAGACTTGTCATTCCAGAATACACATCAAAGCTTTACATCAAACGAGTACAATAGAGTCTTCAATCTCGAACCCTTTACAAATATGCCTCAATGGGCTTAAATAAGTTTTACAATCTTGACTAAGATCCTCAAAAACTGGATCTGAAAGACACCTATCAAATCAAATCTAAATTGATGCACAATGATAGGATGAGATCCTATTTCCAAGGGATAGGTATCCCATTCGAATTCCAAAACTTTAGCTCCTCCTCAGCTACCTTGTGGCTGTAGAAAATATTCATTGTATCTTAGTTGACACCTGGAGTCATGATTCATCCTTTGAAAACTGAAAATCGGGTCAACCTTGACCAAAACTGTTACACACAGAAGACTAACAAGTTGGTAGCGCACTACATGGAGAAACATAGTCTACGCTACAAACTCATGTAGCTGCCTGTTTTGTCCAAAATCTTCAAAATTAGTTGCAAAATGATTTTGGAAATGGAGAACTTGTCTCAACAAAACACATATCACTGCCAATTATCATTCATATTGAGACTACTCAGACTTCATCTCAATAACCATACCATACATGTTTCTCTTAAGGTAGTTTCCATACTTTCATTATGAAATATCCCTGATCCGGCTGATCAAGATATTTGCCACGATCTTCCTATTCTAACATGCAGATCTGATACACTGGGGGTTTCTGGATGCGTTTTAGGGTTTGATGTAGACGATCTCTTGTTTAAAGTGTTTGCATGTCAG
>ML817446.1:183855-202225 GCA_009831015.1 Picea engelmannii | reverse complement strand
CATTGAGTAGAGTGCCCATGAATCCTTCATAAACAAGTGATATAATCCATCGCAACTTGGGAGGGGATGTTTTAAAGAAATGATGTGGCCCCAGACCCAAGGTCTTTGTCCCAAACCCTGATGGTACAAATCTACGACATGTGAATAAATGAGTTGATGTTGAGCATGGTAGAAACCATTTGATTACTAGTCGTTAATGTGTACTGTTAACAAATGTGAGGGGATCCACCTATGATGAATATGGACCCCAAGGTACCTAGTACAATCTAGCAAGTGTGAATACAGGATTTGGTGTTGAACAGTCGTAGAATCAATCATGCAGGACTCAAAGATGTAAACCCATTGTTGATCACAAGGAGGCCTGCCCCCGAGGACTGCAAGCTCCAAGTTACTATTTGGTTTCTAGATCCCTTTCCTATATAATGTGTTGAGGAATATAGGAAGAGATCCATCTAAGGATTTCCTTGATGTATCCCCCCATCAATCAATAAAAAACATATACTGAGAGATGATGTGAAGAGAGAGTATCACAAAGTACATATGACACAGGGATGGATGACTCGAAAAGTTAATAAACCAACAGATGGAAAACACAGTCTTAAACTTCCCTTGAACATATAGCACGACACAATGGTGACTTGGAAGCAATACACAAGAGTTTGACGAATATAGTGCAATGATGCAAGAGGCACCAAATCACTCTCCATGATGAATGGAAGAGTAACCAACCGGAGGAGTAACTCTCACTCATATTATTGGGACAGATCCTAGGCAAGCTAAAACCCAACTATATGATGGGGAATCAAACAAGTGTCATGTTCAAGGGCGACTTGATTGACACTGTCATTTTGAAAATAGACCAATGGTAAAAAACCCCCACTCTTTTATTTATGTTTTTGTATTTTTCATCTCCTTCATGGTTTAACAAGCATGAAAGAATGAAACAAGAATGCTCGGTTTCCTTCATGGTTTAAGGAGCAAGAAAAAATAATGCAAGTAAGATCAATACCTTTTTTGTGTCATTTTATGAGTCTGAAAAAGAGATAAAAGTATACTTGGCGGGAGAGAACAAGTGGCTTAACAACATGCTTCCTATGTTCCAATCGCGTGGAATTGACCTAAGCAATGAGGAAGGAAAATGGTACTCGCAAGTGAGATACACTCTTAGCAGTTGTTCTCTCCCTGGGTAGGTTAATGCAAAACAAAGGCCAAACAATGTAAGAGGTGGATGGCCAAGGCTACTGCATAGCGGTAAGTGGGATATGGGAAAATAGCAACGTAACGGTGGGAGGCATGACGTGAGAAAAAAATGCATAGGTGACCATTAAGCAACATAAAAGGTTTTTAGGAACCCCCATGGGATGTGGCTAGAATATATACAAAGAGAGGAGAATGAGGCTCAATATTCGAGTCATGGAGGGGCTAAAGGAGGGATCTCGGGCCTACGAGAAAACACATCATGGGCACCAAATGGAAATTCAAGTGCTAACTAGGGCGCCCATGAATGGTAGGAACTATCGAACTAGTAATGACATGCAAAAGGAGTGGCTAGTGTTGAAACCGGTCGGGTTTGAACCTAAGGCTTAACATTGGTAGTATGGATGGTTAATAATGAAAAGTGGTGTTGGACAAGAAGTTCGAAGAATGAAGAATGAGGGCACGCGCAAAATCTGTTACGCATGAAAAAGCAGATAGATGAACAAAAGTAGAAAAACAAAGTCGAGAATATAAAAGAAACATGTAGGCGCAAAGGTAGGAAAAGCACGCCCGGAAAATGAGTTTTCATATTGTTTTGGGATAAGTGAATAGGGTTTTGAGCCCTAATTCTATGTATAAATATGTAATGGGTCGGGTAGAATAGATTGTTGTAGTTATGATGAAGGCCGAGATTTGTTGATGTTGAGCGAATAGATTGAGAAGGAGAGAGATTCTGATCCAGGTGGATATCGGTGGCCACCCACCTATTCCACTAGCTCGAAAAACGGTTTTCCATCTTGGCAATTTTTCGACAGTTTTTCAGGTTCCAAACTTCCGGGGTCGTTTTGAGGCCCTAAACGACATTTTTTGGGGATTTGGGGCTCAAGTGACTGCCAACAACTTTGAACTGGGCTAGTCAAAAATTGTTCTTCTCGATTAGACCTTTCCAACAGGCTATCTTGCACCTAAAAAGAAGTTCGTATCCAAAAGTTACGACGTCGAGAAGTTGATGTACTAACTTACCCAAACGGGTCCCACATGACTTTTGATGCTTCATTTCCTAGGGTTAGGTTTTTGGATGTCTAGGGTTTTTGACATTCCTATTTATTGTAAAAGGCCTTCAGATCCTCATTGTAAGCATCTTCTGGAGAATGAGCACAGTCGTCACATGTCTTCTCAGAGATAAGCCACCACCATTCCAGCAAGCTTGTTTTCCGCTGCATTTTACAATTTCAGCTTATTTCCTTATTGAATAAAAAACTAGTTTTACTGTATATCTATTATTTTGTGTTAAGAATCTTTTAATAATCTGTATTCATTTCATTCTGCTCATAAAATCCGGATCAGATTCTATGTCTGAAGGTTTAGGGAGAGTTCTGTAGAGAGAGGCTTGCACTGCAGAGTGACTAGGAAAGATGGGAAGGTATATCATGATGTATCTATTGTAAGAATAGTGCGCAAGCCTGAGATGAATTGCATGAAGAAGAACCCAACCATTGTGGACGTAGCCCAAAGTTTGGGTAAACCACGTTAAATTCTGTGTATGAATGTCTTTTTATGTGATTGTTCAATGGATGTTCTACTTTATGCGTAACTAGATCTAGGTCTGTGTAGTAGATGATTGATGTGCAGTAAAGATGAATGTTACAATGAATAGTTTATGTTGCAATCAGTATCACACTGGTGTTGCATAATTGAAGTTTAAGTCTAATTAGTCAAGGGAAAAGGGACAAACAATATGTTGCACACAATATATAAGTAAGAGTGAATATGATGATAGCCTCCCATCCCCTCATCCCTGCAAAAACTTGGTTCATGTAGCCGCAATAGATGCCTTGGGTGACACTTCACTTGCATGCAGGTGATGCTGAAAGGGTTGGTGTCTACAAGGTTTTTTGGTAGAATAAACTAAACCTAGGGTCTTACAACCATGCACCAAAAAATGGTTATGTTGGATGGACCCAGAATCTGTGATCGAGGGAATGTTTCAGAGGATGACTAAGAAAGAGATCACCGAATGGCTAGAAAGGAAGGAATGAGATTTTTCTAGAAAATAGAATAGAAACCCTCGAACAAGCGATGAACAATGGATGCAAAGGTATGTGTACACAAAGTTGCATGAGATTTTCTTTGGTGAGTTTTTGATTATCTTGACTGGATGGTTAGAAAGATTAGTGAAGAATATTGGAGGGTACCAAACTGCAGTACTGAGGAACTTGACTCCTGAGTTGGTAAGACAGTTGAATTTTGTAAGAAATAAGACTTCTCGTGCAGTTGATTTATGGTTGGACAACATACTAGGGGTTATATTACAAAATTTGTAGTGGATTGTACCTTTTCATATAATGTTGCAGAGAGGGATTTATTTAAGGGTCCGTACGTAAGGTTTATGAAATCATTGGGCACCTGGATAAAGATGTTGTGCGACAAGTGTGTGATGACAATGGATTTTGATTGCTAATGGGCTTTGCACACATAGGGGAACGGGGGGAATGACTAGAGGATAGTCTTAAGGTAGGAAAGAATGAAGGAAGAAATGAAGAAGGAAGGGAGGGAATAAGGATGCAGAGAAACAAAGAAGGTGTATCAGAAGAGGAAGACGAGTTTGGAGTACCGCGCAATGGAAGAAGGTACAATAGGTTGAAGAATGGGGGTGCGAAAGGACATATGTGCAATGAGCTTGAGGGGAGAGAATCCTGCACAATAGTCCAAATTGATATCGTACATAGAAGGAGAGGAATAGAATTCTCAGTTAAGTCCTATAATAGAAGAGTTGTTAAGTCCTACTTAGACTAGATCCTATGTCGATTCCATGACCCTGTGTGCATTACCTAAATCAGAAGTAAGATTTGAGGATTTTTCAAAAGCAGTTGTAATTAGAAGGGGAAAACAAATTAGCAGTATCCAGATCAGTGGAATTAGTACGTCGAGTCAGAGTCATCCAACATCACCGAGGGGAGGTATTACTCAAAACAACATGGTAGGGCTAGACAACACATTGACATTGTTTGAGTTCCAGGGAGTTGGGTCAGAGGACCTAGATCAACATTTATTTGTATGTGAGACAATATGGGTTGCGAAGAATGTCCAAGATGAGGCATTAAATATTTCGCAGTTGGAAACAAATTTTAGAGGCTACATATTAGTCTATTATATGATACTGTAGAGTACCACACCTATAAGACAAGCAAGGACTTTAGCAGAAATTAGACAAGCATTGTTGAAATAGTTCAAGAAGCCAAAGTCTGAATCACAGTACATCACATAATTGAAGGAAATCAAACAAGTGTAGAATGAGTCAGTTTGGGACTATGATCAAAGATTTAAGAATTTGATGGGAAGGTTGAAATTCTAGATCCCCGATCAACAACACCAAGAATGATTTATTGCAGGGCTACTACCACACATTCGTTGGTCATTGATTAAACAAAAGGTTGATTCATATCTTGAATATTTGGAGATTGCGATGAAGTTAGAAGCATCCCTTGTAGGATATGGCGGGGGAATGGCACAAGCCCAGACATAGTTAGCCACCTTGAAAATTCAATTAGTAGAGCTTACAAAAGAGAAGGAGAGGCGAGAACAAGTATGGTGTACCAAGTGTAGGAATGAAGGCCACCATAAGGATGAATGCCCAACATTTACGCAGTATTTGGTAAATGGAGCACCAAATCCACTACCGGGAGGGGGATACTGTGAAATATGTAAGAATTTGGGACATCATCTAACTGAGTGTCCATTACTACAGAAATATTAGAGTATGCCAAGGAACTTATTTTGTAACTTTTGCAAGTCGGTTGGGCATGAAGAGAAGGATTGTCACGCATTCTATTTGATGAGAGAACACACTTCATATATGTATAGGATTCAGGAGGAAAATGTTGCGATAGAAGGAGGTGGTCGACAGTATAATAACTAGATAGGATTTAATCTAGGAAACCGAGGAGAATTTGGAAGAGGTTGAGGCATATAAAATTTTGGCAGAGGAGGTAGAGGACCAATAATATGTTACAATTGTAATCAACCGAGACACTTAGCTTGTGAATGCCTGAATCTTTATACAACCTGCACTTATTGTAGAGAAATGGATCATGTGACAAAATATTGTCCTCAACTACTTGTGAAGTGGCAGGAAAGAGGTAATCAAAACCAAAACCCAAATCATAATGTATAGAAGATATTAGTTGAGAAACACAATGAAGGATCTATAATAACAACTTTTACGCGTGAAAGAAATAGAACAGGGGCCGATGCGACAAATGGAGGGAGGTAGGTTGAGCAATGGGTGAGGAAATCAGTAAGACCTATGCTGAAATTTGACCCTCATCAAGAAAAGGAGACGTATCAGAAGACAAGAAAAGAAATACTAGGACCAAATTGGGTATCATCAACATCATCTGCACCTCATGTGGTCGACATGCCTTTGGTCTATGAACATATTGTTAGCTCCTTAAATGTTCCATTTCAGTTTGATATCAAATTTTTTGAGTCTTATGTTTTGTCATGTTTTCTTGGTCTTAGGTGTTTAAATAATTCATGTTGTAAAATAAAAACATAAGTTTGGTTTCTTACAAATAATCTCTCATTATGACCAAAGTCCCAAGTGAGCTATGCTAAGAAGGTTTCATGTCATGTTATCATGATTTTTTGTCATGTAAAGTTTAGGAAAGGAGTGTAGCCACTTGATTTTCCTTTGGCATTGCAAACTGACTCAGGTCGCTATGGAATCACCTAGCCAGACACAAAAAAATTGGCTCTACGAAATGTGCAGAGTTATTTTTCAAGGACGCTTCTGCAAGTTTTGAGTGACTAACTTAAAACTTGGACTATGAACAAATGGGGAGGTATTTTTAAAACTGGAGGAGATTTTTGTTCATCACATACCAAGTAACAAAAACCTCTCTCAGTTTTTTAAAATGTGTTATGGTTAGAGATATATTAGACATATAAGTGGCGATACGAAATGTGCAGAACTGTTTTACAACGACGGTACAAAATTTCAAGTAGTGGTTATAGTTTGGATATTCGCCTTGTTGGGAGGTTTCCACCTATCCAGGAGGATTCGAATGGACTCTCAAGGATCAGTTAGATGTCAAGGGACACCTGCACTTAATTTTTAGCTCCATCAAAGACTTCATGCAGTGAGGTGGAAACAATTTATTAATGACTTCCAACAAATTCCTGAAAAATTATCAGTTTGTTGGATTTTTGTCTCTTTGATTGTTGCCACCTATCTCCAAGGCTTAGAATCCAATGGAGGAGATGAGATTCGACCTCCTAAGGATATTTTTATTCTATTTTATATTTAATGAAGGAGGGAACTCTTTGATAAGAGTTAGAATGAGCTAAGAGAGGGATTCAATCTTGAAGACTTGAGAAGGCTTGTAAAGCTTGAAGACTCATCATACTTTATTTCTAGATTTTTGAATCTTCAGTGAATATTAATCACATTTTCCTGATTCATATATAATTTCTATGTATTTGTGCCATTGGTGACTGATACACATGGTTCTTGTTTCATTTAATGATTGAGAGAAGCCTATATTTCCTTGCATTAATGATATAAGTCTGCAAATGCACCTTTTCACTGTTATAGTTTTATCTTCATGTATACGTGATGTATGTATGATTTTACAGTTTGTAGCACTTGTCCATATTCATTTCAACCTATTTAGTATCTAATTGAGTTCATATGAATCCAATTCTTCTAGAATACATTCCTGATTGTCTCATGAATGTAAGTGCTAGCAGTCTATAGATTGATCCATGATTGAGATTTCTAATTTTTTTAAAATCAGATTTGTATGTTACCAAGCTCACCCTACATACAACCTAAGGTGAACTCTTGGAGAGCTAACACATACTATACCAGAAAAATTGGTTGTGAAGGTAAGAACTCTAAGAGAGTTTCTGAGAAGTTGTGTAGAATTGATGAAAGATGAAACTGTGTTGAGTGCACTATGCGACATGATTGATCATTGCACACAATAAAGAGAAATTCCTACCGCACAAAGGGTAGTGAATCAGGTACTGCACAAAAAGAGGACCAATTGAGAGTTCATATTAAGTGCGCAGATTGGAGAATATGATGTGGATAACGCCATTATAGACTTGGGTTCAGATGTAAATGTGTTACCAAAGCAGACAAGAGAAATTATGGGGAAACCCAAGTTAATCTGGTCACTTGTCCAATTAATATTGGCAAACCAGCACAAGATAGTACCAATTGGTCGATTGGCAGGAGTACCTGTAAATATAGATGGGGTGCGCAGTCTAGAATATTTTGAAGTCATTGAGATCGTGGACGATACTTAGCCATATCCAACACTAATGGGACTTGAATGGGCCTTTGAAAATCAACCAATCATTAACCCGAAGAGGAGGGAAATTATATTTGAGGTAGGAGACTTGAAGGTTACTACACTATTGGATCTGACAAAATGAAATGGGTACATCAAACCAACTAAAGGGAACACAATTGACAATTTGTATAACATGATTGTGTATGGATGACTATGTTAACCCAACTACAGATCGTGCGCTAAGTTGGAGAATAATTAGCTCATGTGCATTTGAATCAGAGGAAGGTTTGGAACATTGGCAATAGAGGATTCATGAAATATCAACTAGATGATGTGCACGCATAACTCAATCAGTGTGTTGGATTGGAACATAACTATGTGATCCACTCAAGTATGATGGTTTGAATGACATAGAATATTTCATACATGCGTTTGAGTTGTATATACTCGAGCAACAAACACTGTTGGCATTAGATGTTGTCTTGAAGGCCACTCCATATAGATGGTGGGATGCACATAAGGAGGGAATGGAATACTGGTCACAGTGTAAAATACTGATGCAATTTAGATTGGGTACCGAGGTTGAGTATATTGTGCAGAAGTATACAGGAGTAAGTGATCCAACATATCATGTTGAACAGTGAAGAAACATATGGATTTTTCAATTTCGAAGAAGGAATGGATGCATAGGTTTATAAATACATTGGATACAATTCCTAAGAATTGGTACTTAGAATTGGAAGTGCGTAGAGAAACAACGAATTGGGACCAATTGATTAAAAGGTTAAAGGTAACATTTCCTTTTGAACATGAATATCCATTAGTATATGAATATCCTTACATTTCATCAGAAACAAGATTTTTTCAGAAGAAGGGTCGATGGAGGTAGTACCTGTGTGTAGTGTGCATAGAGTTTCTATGACTATCCATAAATTACTGGAATGTTATAATGTTGAGAAAGAAGAACAAGACGATGAAGATCCAAGGAATGTAAAAGTACCTGAAACCGAGGGGGAACACATAATAGAAGGACCAGAGCTTGAATATTTTGTGTATGCATAGTCATTAAAGACACATAAGGTAAATATTGGGACAAAGTAAAACCCAAAGTTTGCGTAGATAGAGGACTAAAGGAATGATGAAACTATGGAGAAGATTGCAGATTTACTGCACGAGTATTTGGATCTATTCCCAACTTCATTCTCAGAGATGAAGGGGATAGTTGGGGAGCTAGGAGAAATGAAAATTCCTTTGAAACCAGATGCTAAGCTAGTGAGACATAGACCTTATAAATTGAATACGAAGTATAAATAGAAGGAAAGGGTAGAGATAGACATAATGTTGGAAGCATGGATTATTGAACCAAACATGGAATCAAAATGGATAAGTCCAATGGTAGTACAAGATAAGAAAATAGGGGGAATCAAGATTTGTGCAGACCTAAGGAAGCTAAATGATGTGTGTCTACATGATCCATTTCCAACACATTTCACAGATGAAGTGCTATAGAATGTAAGGGGGTAGGAGGCCTATTCTTTCACATACGACTTCTCAAGATATCACCAGATAAGGACTACATAGGAAGACATGAATAAGACTAATTTTTCAATAGAGTGGGGAAGTTATCAGTACACAGTGATGCCCTTTGGACTGAAGAATGCACCTATAGTTTTTTCAAGATTTGTTGTTGCAACGTTTAAGTAATTTATTCATAAGTTCCTTGAAGTTTACTTAGATGATTGGACCATGTTTAGTATATTGAAATATCACATAGAAGTACTCAGGTTAATGTTGGATAGGTGTAGACAATGTCTGATTTCATTGAACTTGAAAAAATGTATTTTTTTTGCGCCTTTTGGAATTTTTTTGGGTCATGTGGTATGTAAGTAGGGATCATTAGTGGATCCAACTAATATTGCAGTGATTTTAGATTTACAACCACCCACATCAGTCAAATAGTTGAGAGAAACCYTGCATCATATAGGATATTACACGAAGTTCATTAAGGGTTATGAGAAGATTACAACACCCATGAAGAAGTTGAAGAAAGAAGGTAAGTTCCAGTGGAATGAGGACTGTCAGAAAGGTTTAGCTACATTGAAGCAAAAATTAATGACCACGTCGATTTTGATCTTCCCAGATTGGAAGAAGGAGTTCCATGTTCATGTGGATGTGTCATCCATAGCTTTAGGTGCAGTACTATCTCATACAGGAGAAGGAGACATAGACCATACGATTTATTTTGCAAGAAGGAAGCTATCAATAGAAGAAAATAATTACACTACCACATAATGAGAAGGATTGGCAATGGTATATGCGCTACAAAAGTTTAGACGTTATTTATTGGTTTCTCACTTTAAGATGTATACAAACCATTCTGCACTAAGATACTTAGTGAACAAGCTAGTGTTGGGTGGAAGAATATGTAGGTGGTTACTAATGTTCCAAGAATATGATTTTGAGGTTGTTGTGAAACTAGGAAGTTGAATGCAAGACTAGATCACTTATCACGCATACTATCTAGAGAAGATGTAGGGAATATGGATGATATATTGTCGGATGCACATTTATTTGCAGTTAAAATGGTGGATGACTACTTCACAAAGATTGGGAATTTCTTAAGTATAGGAATGGCCCCATCAGACTTGACAGTTGTGCATAAGAAACAATTAGTGCTTAAAGCATCAAAATATCAATTAATTACAGAGAACTTATACAAGTTAGGTGCCGATGGGATATTAAGACGATATGTGTTAGAGAATGAAAGGCCAATGATACTCTCAGAAGCGCACAAAGGAATTGCAAGAGGAGATTACGTAGGTAAAGCAACATCACATAAGATTTTGTGCGTAGGGATATAGCAGCCCACACTTCATAAGGATGCTAAAGAATACTGTTAGGGATGGGATGTTTGTCAAAGGGTGGGAAATCCATCCAGAAGGGATGAGATTCCTTATACCCACAAGTTTCATTGCAAGAATTTTATAAATGGGAAATAGACTTTGTTGGACCGATCAACCCACGAGCGAGAAGATTAAGAGCTAGGTATATAATCATTGTGAAAAAGTATTTGAAAAAATGGGCATAAGAAACAATAGTCACAGATTACACCGTTTGAGAATACTGCAAGTTTCCTATTTGAAAATGTAGTTACACGATTTGGATGCCCGTGCATTTTACTTTGTGATCAAGGAACAAACTTCCTAAATAGGACAATTTTAGAATTGACTGAGGAATTTCAAATTCATCATCATAAGAGTACGCTATATCACCCATGGGCCAATGGGATAGTAGAAGCTTTTAATAAAATTTTGGAGAATGCATTGACAAAGATTTGCAATCTAGGGAGAGATGATTGGGACTTACGAGTTCTTATAATATTATGGGCATATAGGACTACAAGTAAAAATTTGTCTGGACAGACACCTTTTAGGTTGGTCTATAGGCAAGAAGAAATAATTTCGATGGAGTTTATTCTGCCCAGCCTATGTGTTGCAATGATTACTGATATTTCAGAATCTGGTGCAGTAGAGGTGAGCCCAGTCTGTGCTAAAGTATCCATTCAATTTCTCGGACCAATCTCGACTAAGTAGAAATCCATAAGCTTCTGGTATATCTACTACATTGATTTCAATTACTTGAACAAATTTCAAGTGTGTTGCCATTCTGATCATGACATCCTTGAGTTATCCAATAACGTTCACCTAGGTTTTGTCCAATTGTATCACATGTTTATCACTTTTGAGAGGAACTGTGTTTAATTTCTTGTAGATAGATAATGACATAGCATTGGAGGATACCCCTGAGTCAACTAAACAATTATGGAGGTTTTTGTTGAAGACTTTAAATGTCAAGAGGAATGGTGGGACAAAAGGCTTTCCTTTCATATCTTCAGATCAAATGTTTACAGTTGGTTTATTTCTTAGATCTGTGGGGGATGGATTTTCTCCTTGATCAGTGCTTATTATAGGAGTTTCTACTAACTTCAAGGCTTGTAATAGAAATTCCTTTTGCTGGGGAATTCTACACATGTCCATGACCGATACATTTGCTTTTAATATTTTTAAATCTTCTACTATGTTGTAGTAGCTTGGGAGAATCTCGTGTATGGATGTTTATAGGATTTATTTGGGAGACAAAAGGTGTTTTCGGGTGATCGGATGTTTGTTTTCCTCTCGAATTTTGGGCAATGGTAAGGTGATTTCAGACCGACTGATCCCTACTTCACGTTTTCACAACCAAGACCTCAACGAGTGGTTCTTGAACCTCAAATAGATCATTGAAAGGCATTGGAAAGTCAGGGTCCCACAACAACATGATTGTTTCTTCCGGCAGGTCAACTTCTTACTGATCAACAATATTCATCGTTGAGCCGTTTGATTGTTCGATAAGAGAAACTTAGTCTAGGAATTGATTAGCAATAAAATTCATGGCATGCACCCATTGTGGATAGTCTCTTTCAGAATGTTTCTCTTGGTGATAGGTATAGAAAGAGTCGGATGCTACATTGCCCAGGTCGATGTTTAAGTTGGTTTGGGGAGGTTCAATTGCTTTGAATGGTGGGTTTCTTTTAAAAAAGGGTTTATAGGGACTTTGGCCTTGGTTTCCTTCCCCTTCACTTCTTTTCATGTCTACGATTTCATTTGACAACTTCTTTATCATTTGTTGTAGATCTTCTATGTCTCCACTTCCCTTTTCAGGACCTTGTTCTGTTTGTTTCCTTGGGGGTCTAGTCAACAAGAGTCCTCTCATGGGTGGAGATTGAGCTCCCTTATTGACTAATGAGACTTGGAACTATTTACATCCATTCATTTGGAATTCAATTGTTTTGGCTTCCTCAAAATTCTCAGCTAGGGTCGTTTTGGAAGCCCTTTTTACAAACATGGAAATAGAAGCAGGGAGAGAATTAGTGTATACTTCGATTTACAACTCCTGAGTGGGTTTAGCTTCGGGTTGGAATTTGTTTAGGATACTGGTGAACCATTGATTGAACTCTTTAACCTTTTCTTTTGAACTCATGGTGGTGGTGAAAAACTCATCCATCAAAGCTCTTGTAGTGGTTTCTTCTGCAAATTTGTCTAAAAAATCTTTTTGAAACTTCATCCAACTAGTTATGGACCCTACAGGCAAGTTAAAATACCACGTAGAGGCTGAATTCTCAAAAGTATAGGGGAAAATCATGCATACTACATCTTCATGTTGGACATTAATCAGTGTAATAGCTAGTATGAATGTTTTGGTATGGTCGTCAAGCAAGCTTGAGGTTTTAGGGTCAAATTTAGGGAGTAAATTTTATGGATATTGAGGGAGGTTATGTACTCGTCCAGGGATTGCCAGAGAATCTCTGGCCAACCAAGGTTGATTATTCTGAGGTGGGTTTCCCCTTTCTTCATTGTGATCATTGTTATCCTCCATGACGTCTGACTCTGAGGTTGAGTGATTCGAGTTAAACCCTTCCTCGTCAGATTCAAAATCATCAGGCTCAGAGTAGTTAGCAACTAGCATTTCAGGGATCCGATTAAAGGGGATCTTCGATCTCGGTGAAGGAAAAATCTATCAGGTCTTCTACCATGTGAAAAAAAATCTGGTCAGGGGTGTCAACCACTGGTCTGCTTACTTGTTTTCTACGAGGAATTAACAGAGCTAAGGGTATTGCTCCAATTTGTCGGGCGTAAGATCTTGTGATTCTTTTGAATTGGATCAACTCCTCGTGGGGAAGAGCATAAGGTATTTCAAGGAATAGATGTTCTTCCTCTTGCTGGAGTGAGTTACTTGTTTCGGGAGTACTCACTGTGTGTGGGTTGTCTTGAGAATGACTATCCATGCATGTTGGTTGTTTTGAATCTGTAGGCTATGTGAAATATTATATCATAAATATTGTTAGCCATTCATTCATCGACCCTCCTTCTAGCGCCAATTCTATTGAGGGGTCTTAAATCCCTTTAACTAAACAGCAGGAACCAAACCTGACATTGAGGCCCAATTAGACTCTGCATCATTTAATAGTGGAATGGTTCTCCATATCTTTTGATCTGGCCAAATAATCGATGGGATTTATGTAGTGATTGATAAGATATCTCCGTGTGGAAGCTCCTCCTTCAGTTTGAACATTCTCTTTTTGTATTTTCTTTTATTAGATGGGTCTGATAAAAAGATGTGTGCTGGTATAAATCAACTGATAAGAGGGGGAACATTAACTATTGAAGAAGGTTGAGCTTGGGATAACCCTTGTGATCAAGCATGCAGACAAAGATTTTCACACCTGTGACAAGCCTAGTACTAATACATCAACTTGCTAGTATTTCAATTATTCACTGAGATATAATTATCGAAAGAAAAAATACATGCAATAAAATGATGGCAAGAAAAATAGTTTCCTTAGCTCTAGCATTAATCACACATTAACACAATGATTTACTTCCATCATTAGAGACAAGAACTACAAAAAATATTGAAACAACTAACTTATCAATAGATTCAGAAACTCTTACTCATTACAGAATCCATCCATGAAATAAAGTTGGAAGTAATTCCTCCTCAAATCCAATCACACAATGCCTTTGATGAAAAACAAAAGTTTGTCTCCGGTCCTAAAAAAGTCTTCTCAATTAAAGTAGTTCGAAAATAGTTCTTTACAATTCCAAAAATCAAGGTCTTTGGAAAAACCATCAACCTTTTCTAAAAGGTCGATCCTCTTATTTATAACTAAACATTTACTAAAAATAACTATCAAAAGTGTAAGCTAAGTAAAAAAAAAACATCGCCACATGGCGCTTTCCATATCTTTGTCTTCTAAGTGTCATCAAATAGTTTCACTGAAGTGGATGAATCTTCTCATACTCTGACCATTTGACAAAGAGTTCCTCACATGTGTTGGCATACGAGAATTTGTGTTGGTCCATCAGGGCTGAAAGGATTTTTTTTACTTCTACTGCTCATGCCCGATACTTAACTATTTTAACACTTAACTGTTGCAATATTGTTCGAGCCTTGATCGGGTGCTCCATGAAATCTTGTACTTGACCTGGTGCCATGCTCGCCACCTTTGCTATCTCTGCAGTCCATACCAATTCTTTTTCTGTATGTTGTTTGACTATGTCATGCAAGTCGAAAAAATCCTCGGGTGAGACAAATTCTGGGAGGTCGATGTCTTTCATCTCCCGATTAATATTGACCCATCTTCTTTCACAATTAGCCCATTTTTCCTGAATCTCCCACTCAGGTTCTTGGGCCATTTTCACCCAGTATTCGACCGCTTTCCTTATCCAATCTATGTTGTTGTTCCTTGACACTTGAATGTCGAGATCTTTTGTGTCTTGACCCTTTTGAACCACGTTGATGTAATTATTTCTTTCCACTGCTTGGTGGGCCTTCTCATACCATATTTCCACATCTTTGCAGGTCGCTAGTGCCATAACGGTGTCTTCTTGGAAGTCAACTATCCCTGTAGTGAAAAGGTGTCATTCATTCATGAATTTTTCATAGGCATCTTGGAACTCACTTCTTAAAAACATCATGGCTTGTGTGGAGTCCTGATAGTATTTCGACAAATGATGTAGATGCTCCAACTCCTTTAGCGCAGTGGCCAACTCCCCTTCATCTTTTATTTCTCTATCCAGGTTGGCATCGATGATAGCCATCCCTACGTCGATAATCTCAGACATCTTGGTGTGCTCTGTGTTGATAAATTTTTCCTTTGTGGTGATGAGAATCGAACTGTCCAACGTAAGCCTCCTCTTCTTAGTGGTTCTCTTCATGATGGATTTCCTCTTTCGGTCGTAGGAAATTGCTTGTATATCTACGACCTCATCAACAGGTTCAAGGATTTTTTTTTCTCCCCAAGTTAGAGTATTTCCCAGGCTCACGACTGTGTACATTGGTTCTAGGATGGGTTCCTAAACCTCTTCTATATGTCTTGATGGATCTGCTTCCAGTTGTTGCTCATCATTTGGTATGGTATCGACGAAAACTGAGGAATTAGGGGAATGTTTGGTACTTACTTTGTAATCGGCTGTTGAAATGCCGATTTCTTATCGTGGAATTTCTTCTTCATGTCTGATCGACCCTAGCTCATCCCTCGATATTTCCATTGGGGTTCCTGGTATGTCGAGTGGCTAAGTGTCTAAGGCACTTTCTACCTCATGTTCGCTCTGCAGACGACTTTGAAATGGAGCATCGAGACTAAGGGTAGATTCTCTCTTAGGTTCTTTCTCCTCTGTAATCTACATTGGCGTCACCAGGGAAACCTCCGAGCTCTCCTCCTCATCATAGATGGTTATCAAGCCGAACAATGGATTTGGTACACTTGTTCTTCCTGATTTCCTCATTATCTCAGGATGGGTCAAAATTTCCCCTGGAGATCCGATCTGTGTTGGTGGGACTTTAGGGTTTTCAGACCCAGTGATTTCTTCAAGTTGCATCGGCTCTAGGCCACTCAACTCTCCTTGGATTTAGATTGGGTCATTAGCGGAAACCATCATCATTTATATTAGATCAAGGTCATTTTACAATTGATCAATGATTCTCTGTGCCCCTTCTATCAAGAGTAATCCCATTCTTTGTGCCTCTGTTTTCTCCGTCACTCTAATTTCTTCCCTGGCTCCGAGAGCCTCTTTAGTCAACTAATCTATTGTTTCCACTTGTTCATCCATGCTCATGGCCTTGAACCTGGTCATATTTGGGTTGGCCATTCTCTGTACCACCTCGTCCTAGTCCTAGCCGCACTTTGTGAAAATTTCATCCTAAAACTTATCATGAGCGTATGACCAACATGATGATACTTGTGAAACATGTTGGAGGACCAGTCCTTTAGGGTCGTGCTTGCGGAATCGACCTATTGGGAACTTGAATTCAAGTTGGCTCAGCTCTTTTTGTTTGTATTGAGCAATATCCTTTACTAGATAAAACCCCTCATGGAAACCATAAGGTATGAAGGCCTGCTTCTTGTCCTTGATTAATGTGGAATTATAGCTCTGCAGGATAGTCTGATAACAAATTTCTCCCGCAACAAGTTAGTCTGTGACATGAGCGGGTAGGAGATGTGGTGCTCATGTGGCCCCGAACTCCCTGATATAGGTTGAGCGTTCGTCTAAATACCAATGGCCTACCTTTTCTACCATTTTCTTGGTTGTTGTGGACAATCTTTTGCATTCCTTCTTAAAAATAATAAAATAAATACGAGTGATGAATTCATTGCAGATGAGTGCGTAAGATTTCTTTTACATGTTCTCCCAGAGTATGCTGAAATAAATGTGAATAGGGAGCTTTGCAACATGCCAACTTAGATTCATTCTAGCGAAGACATTTCTTGCGCAGATGACATCGAGCAGGTACAAGGCCATGTGGAAAGTGGGTGTTTCCCCTTGTTTCATCGTCTGAGCATGTTGTACACAGGTTCTCAATTGCTTGGAAATTATTTCTCCCCAGTTGAAGCTTCTCCCAGATATCGCCACTATGTATGCCAAAGGCATCCATGCTTCTGAAAACTTGGAGTAGTCCTTTTCTCCATATAGTCGATAGATGAGAGCCATCAAATAGATGTATGGCGCTCTAAAGTTGGTTGTCCTATACCAACGATTGCTTCGGTTGGTAAAATTCTTTTCCTCTTCCACCATGAGGCCATCAGTGGACTGTTGTCATGGAATTCATAGAACTTCACCACAAAGTCTTTGTTTAGTCGCTCCTCTATGTCTATGAGATTGTAGTATTTTTGGACTTCCATCGAGAGGAAAAATCTGACACACCCTCCATTCTCATCGTTGATTAAACATTTTTGTGCATATGTATGGTCTATTAGCCACTTCAGAACCTCTATGCATGGTAAAAACTGTTGGTTTTGGAGCTTGATTATCTTCCTGATTCAGAGGTCCTTTCTTTCAGTCATGTTTATACCCCATGAAGTATTTACACCCCAGAAATATGTACACTCTTCCACGTGGGGGAGTGCAGAGGGGGGGGTACCCCCTTTGCGGGGTCCGGGGGGGATATCCCCCCGGCTGGGGGGTCTGGGGGCAAGCAGGCCCCCAGCGAGGGTTTGGGGGAGAAGCCCCTGAAGCAAAAATTGCATTGTAAAAGTATATTGTAATTTCATTGTAAATCTGGACCGTTCATTATAAGGTCGCAGATCTAACGATAGAGATTATGTTAGGGTTTTTTGCCCTATAAGGAAACCCTCTTTTATGAGGGAAATGTATTGCGGCTATGGATGATGGTGAATATTGTATTCTGAGAGAGGATACTATGAGAGAAAGAAGAGGAAGTTACAACGGGTTTTGTTGTAGGTTGTATCCCTTCATTCGCTGGATAATAATAAAGGAAGGACCTGGCAATTTCTCTGGTGGACGTAGCCCACATTGTGTGAACCACATAAATCTGTGTCTCTCTTTTATTGTGTGTCTTCTGTGTTTTGTTTCTGCATTTTTTTTATTTTATTACTCCGTGGTCCTATTTTTCTAACAACTGGTATCAAATCATAAGGTAACTCGCAGGAAAAGAGGGTTCCTGGTTCGAGTGGGAGGAATGTCGGAAGATGGAAAGTTTACGGTCGAGAAATTTAACGGCCAAAACTACCAGTTATGGAAGATGCAGATGGAAGACTATTTATATCAGAAGGATCTATTCCTACCATTGAGTGGAGTAGCAAAGAAGCCGGTGGCCATGAAGGACAAAGAATGGGATATTCTTGACAGAAAGGCTCTAGGAACGATACGGCTGAGCCTGGCAATGTCAGTGGCTTTCAATATTTCAAAAGAAAAGACAATGAAGGGTTTGATGGATGCGTTGGCCAAATTGTATGAAAAACCCTCGGCGTCAAATAAGGTATTTCTAATGAAGAGATTATTTAATATGAAGATGTCAGAAGGTGGGTCTGT
>ML817446.1:93782-107476 GCA_009831015.1 Picea engelmannii | reverse complement strand
CATTGTTTAGTTAGGCTCCCCAAAATCTATCCTATGGTTAGGCCCTTGGTCGATGGGCTAGCCCGACCGACCAGGGCTAACCGCTCTACATTCACACTATCAGTTGTGTAGAGCCTCAGGTCGTATGGTGGAATGATTGCAAACCTGGGGCTAAAGCCATATTCCACGCACACAAATTCGCAAGGAATAAGGTCTGGGCATATGGGAATGTTTGCGATTGGGGCTAAGGCTATGCCCCAACCCCTACCTCCGCCCGTATTTCAAACACACCAAACTTAAATATAATCGACGTTGAGAAGGGATAAGATACAATGTGTAGGCGGGTTGGCTAGCTCGACCTACCAATTCACTAGCCCGGTGGAGAGATCTCCGGTCCAAATCAGAGGGAGACCAAAATTTTCCAAAACCATGAACTAGTAAAAGGGTGCCACGTGGCAACCCACGTCTAGACCACATGGCATCGCTCCATTTGCTGAGAACAAAGCCATGTGTCAGTCGCCCAATGGTCCACTTGTCTTCCACATCAACTGTCCTGTCAGCTGACTGTACCCTGCCATGTGTCGTCGTATGGATGTGCCACGTGTCACCACTACAAGGGTGACACGTGTCACTCCCTAATTGTTCCCCTATTCCTATCCACATCAGTGTCCGTACACCTAGTCAGCCTGCCACATGTCACCTCCAGAAACTTCCAATTGTTCCTACCACATCAGTTGTTCGGTCATACGACCTGTATAGTTAGCTGCCACGTGGCACTGTATGGACTGTACAATCATCATTTTTTTGCCTGTTTGGAAAAATGAATAGATCGAAATAACTTGAGCATACGAGGTTCGTTTGAGCCCATTCAGTTTACATTGGGTTTGTATTGATGAGGCCTACTCACACACCCGTTTTGAAGCCATTCCGAGAACTTTAATTTTTAGGCCTTTCTGAGCCCCATCAAGCTCCTAGATCTGATTTTGGATCACACCTCCCCACTAAAGGACCTTTTGGTCCCCAAAAGGTTAATGACCTGTCATCAATCTCGGGATAGGCCACCCATCTTATTCCCTGTCTCTGAACTCTGTCTTGTGCACCTGTCTCATCAAGATCAACTATAACACAATCATGAAAATTGACAGCATATTGTTAGCCATTTGAACCTTGTCACATATTACTGAAGCCAATATCATCCATGTAGACAACATTACTAATGATAGCATAAAAAATATGACTGCAAATGAGCTGATATACTTGTAATATTTGCATGAAAATAACTTATCTTGAAGCAAACTGTGATTGATTTTCCATTCTACAATCATCTCTTGTTCTTGCTTAAGATCTATTACTCGATTTGAAACAATTATAGGTTTGTTGCTTGCTTGAACTGCCTTATTTAATTGTTCCATTGTTTGAAGAGTTTTGTGTGCCTTTACATGATGAGCATGAACCATATAATCTTGACCTGCTTTGGTTAACAGATATTGATTCTTTGTCCTATAAAATATTGCTTTATGATCATATAAGTATGGGATACCTAATACCATTCCACATTCACTTAGTGGCACCACATCACATGTTATATAGTCCACATACTTAGATGAAATTGCAAATTTTAATGTGCACTTCTTTGATATGTGCATTTTATGATCGTTTCTTATCCATTTAAGTGTGTAGGGATTATGATGCATATGTGTTTTTAACCCCAATTTCTTAACCAATTGCTCAAAAATTAAGTTATATTGAGATCCACTATCTATCAATGTATCGAACTTAGTGTGCCTCATGATGACCCTGTTGGGCATGTTTACAGGCAGGTGTGCTTGTCATTGATGGCAAAATCAGAGTATGCAGCGATGGCGAAATAGGGACAACGTAAGCTCAAGAGGATTAGCACAAAGTCGCACGTAGTGCAAGAGTGTGATTGTTCATTTGATGGAAAATAGGCAGGCAAGGAAGATCAACAACGTAGGAATAATGGCATGGAAAGTTCAGAAGCGTAAACTCCATTTCAGAGTTTTGGATACTGGACATTGGAGGAATCAAGGAAGCAACTCATGACAAGAATGTCGAAACAACGAAATGAGAAATGCCAGAATACATTGATCTGACTCCATTTTCGGAGTTTCGGATACTGGGAGATTGAGAAGTCAAGAGTCGAGACTCTTCAACATAGGAGTCCTGGAGTTTCAAAATCCAGAACCCCAAAATCCCGAAACAGGCACATCAACTGGAGTTTCGGATACTGGGAGATTGAGAAGTCAAGAGTCGAGACTCTTCAACACAGGAGTCCCAGAGTTTCAAAATACGGAACCCTGAAATCCTAAAACAGGCACATCAACCGGAGTTTCGAATACTGGGAGATTGAGAAGTCAAGAGTCAAGAATCTTCAACACAGGAGTCTCGAAGTCGCTAAATGCGAAACGCCAAAATCCTGAAATAGGCACACCAAAAAAGAGTTTCACAGACCAAGAAATAACTCCATTTCGGATTTTCGGATACTGGGAGTTGAAGTATCGAAACACTTCACCAAAGGAGTGTCGAAATGTTGAATCACTGAAATGTGAAACAAAGAAATGCCGAACCGTTGATCTGACTCCATTTCGGAGTTTCGAATACTGGGAGATGGAGGAGCCAAGACCCGAGACTCTTCATCAAAGGATTCCCGAAGTGCCGAAACACGAAATTACAAAATACAGTTTTGAATAAGGCTTGGTCACTGTCGGTGGTCACATCATCGAAGAGATGTAGAGAATAGCTCGAAGAGATAAGATCCCTTTTCAGAGTTTCGGGGATCGGAAGTTGGAAGAGTTAGAGTGACTCGCAACAAGAGTTTGCGACATGCGAAATTGTGAAAAAGTGAAATGCGAAATGCCGAAATGATCAAAGCTAGTCCAGCTAATTTCCTTTTTTTTTTTTAGAGTTTCGTGCATTGCGACATGGAGCATCAAGATAACTATTTACCACAGGAAAGCCGAAATGTCGAAATGTCGATGTAGCCAGTGGTCACCGTCGGTGGTCACGTAAGTGGAAGGAGCTATCATATCTAGGCTCCATTTCAAGGTTTGCACTGTAACTGCTAGAATCCACTAATGGTTTCTTCCAGAGGACTCGAAGATACTTCTATGTAAGTTCCAGAGGAGATGAAGAGTCTCAAGAAATCTGCCAGTGGAATGAAGACTGGTCATAGAGGCGATTGACAAATGGAAGAGCATTGAGGCCTGTAACTACAACAGAGAGGTTGAGCTCAACTGTAACAGAGAAGATGAAGTGTCTTGACTGCTGGAGAGGTGAAGGAATCTCAACATA
The DNA here is from genome assembly GCA_009831015.1 of Picea engelmannii. Lineage (NCBI taxonomy): Eukaryota > Viridiplantae > Streptophyta > Pinopsida > Pinales > Pinaceae > Picea > Picea engelmannii. The sequence goes on along the minus strand of ML817446.1, from coordinate 104,185 downwards.
ACACCTAGTGATGATGGGCGCATGGGTTGAACTGCTAGACAAGCTGAAGAGTTGGAGGGATGATGAGGAGAGAACTCGACAAGGGGAGAGGATGTAGAAGCATGGTGAGAGAGAATGAACAAGGTGCACAAAGACTATAAGTATGTTGAACAAAGAAGAGATGCGTGTGGTGGTGGAGAGAATTTCAGGCGTGGAGAAGGAGGATTGTGCAGGAGCTAAAATACAAAGAAAAGGAATGGTGCATTGAATGGAAATGACGCACAGAGAATAAAAGGAAGAAGCACAGAAAGCACAAGGATGTGGGCAACAAGACAGTAAGACAGTAAAGGAAGGATGAGGTGCGCTTGTAAGAGAAAAAAATAAGTTCAGAAAGCACAAGAAGATGCAGACAGAGAGACACTAATATGGGAGAGCAGAGCAGCATAGCGGAACAGTGATAAGTTCGGTAAGCCAATGATAAATAGTGTATCACTGTGTTACATTTACATATAGAAAATATTTATATTCCAGGGTGGTAGGGAGGCACTAGGGAGGACTGTTGTCCTCAGAGGTTCAAGTGGGTGCTTGAACATAGGGAGTTGTAGCTTCCATCTGGTTGCAGCCTGAGAAACTAGGGTGGAAGGGTGGCGCAAGGGAGAACTATTGTTCTCTGTTGTAAATGTTGGTGTGTGTGTGACTGGAAGTTGGTGCTTCCATCCAATTGGAGCTAGAACTTTTAGGGAGTTGGTGCTTCCTTCTAGTGGGTGCTAGAGAAACCAAGGAGTTGGTGCTTCCTTCTAGTAGGTGCTAGAGAAAACAGAGAGTTGATGCTCTCAGCAAGTTGCAACTTGCAATACAGAGGTTGTAGCCTCACAATGCGTTGGAGCTCATGTGTATGATAATGTACAGAATGTAAAGATTACTTATCATATAAAGAAGAAGAGGTTTTTACCCTTTATGGTTTTCCTCAGGAAATATTTGTCTTTGTATATTTCATATGTGACAATGATGCTAAATGTTCTATTGCTTACTTCCCTGCATTATTGTGATTGTCATTAAGTTCTCTCCAAAGAATTTAAAATAAGCATTATTGTTTAAGCATGGTAACAACCGATTCACCCTCCCTCTCAGTTGACCAACAATTGGTATTAGAGCCGACCCCTTTTATCTAAGGGTAGATCCTAGAGATTAAACATGTCAAGCCATGAAGGAAATTCAACCAATAAGGCCCCTCTGTTCAATGGAACAAACTTTGCCTTCTGGAAAGTTAGAATGATAACTTACACAATGGATTTAGGTGTATATGTCTGGGATGTAGTAGATAGTGGTTATATAAAGCCAGTTGTACTAGCTAATAAGGATGGCAAGCTAGAATTTAGCTTCAATGCTAAGACTATGAATGTTATCTTGAGTGGGCTTGCAGAAGAAGAATTCATAAAAGTTATGCACCTAGGAACTGCCAAAGAAATGTCGGACAAACTCATTAGTAGTTATGAAGGTAATGAGAAGGTAAAGGACGCCAAGATTCAAATCTACAGAGTACATTTTGAACAGCTGAAGATGAAATAAGATGAAACTGTTGGAAAATACTTTCTGAGAGTTGAAGAACTGGTAAATGCAATGAAAGCACTTGGTGAAAAAATTGAGGAACCTTCTTTAGTTCATAAAATTTTGAGATCTCTACCAGATAGGTTCAACCCGAAGGTTTCTTCTATAGAAGAACTTAATGATCTAAAAATCTTGGAGTTTGATCAACTTCTAGGAACATTGACTGCATATGAAATGAGAATAGTTAAAGATAAACCCACCTTCAGAGAAGCATCATTTAAAGCAGACAAGAATGAGGATTCTGAGCTTGATGAAATTGAAGAAAAATTTGTGAAGAGACTGAAGAAGGGATCAGGCAAATACAAAGGTAAACTGCCTTTCAAATGTTTCAACTATGGTAAGATAGGTCACTTTGCAAATAAATGTCCTCACAAAGGAAAGGATCATACATGTGATGATGAGGAGAAGCACAAACACAAAGAATAATTTTAAGAAGAAAAGTCTTTGTGTAAACAATGATGATGATCCTTCAGATGATGAAGACAATGACTTCTCTATTGAAGATAAACTAAATGACTTCGTACTTATGGCCAAAGAGGATTATGATAATAAAAGAACAGGAAGTGAGGCTAATGAAGAAGAAGCTGTGGTTGATATGGAAGGAGAACTGATCAGTGCACTGGAAGAGATTGACAGACTCAGAATTAAGAACAGAAAGGAAAAACAATTTTTGATACAGTTCGTGAAAGACAGTAAATATCCCGATGAAGACTTTGCCCTGCTAAAAGTATAATTAGAAGAGGAAAAGAAAATCGAGGACATTCTGAAACAACAATTATCAGAAAGGAAGGCAAGATGTAAATCTCCTGAAGAAGAAGTATTGAAAACTAGGAAAGAGTTGGAGAAGTTTCAAGCCTTGTATCATCATAATCTTTCAAGTATCAAAGCCTCAGAAGGATTAGCCACCATTCTGAATCATCAAAGGAATCCAAAGATAAAAACTGGTTTGGTTATGAAGAGGGATCAAGCAGTGGTCAGCCAAGAAACAAAGAATCCATCAAATTTTTCAAACCTACAACCAATGAAAAAAACAAACCTGTAGAAACAAAGGAAGACAATCAGCTCCCCAGGAGGAGTAAAGAAAAAGGTGCTAGGACTGAATCTGTAGAACAAAGAAATAATGCACTCCCTTCTCAAGGAAATCATCAACATGGAAGAAATCGACCTGTTCAAAGAACCTTCTCAAGGAAATCATCAACATGGAATTAATTGACCTTTTCAAAGAAGACAACAATTTTCCAGGTATCAAAATTTTTTCTATGGATATTGTTTCTTCTGTTCTAACTTTGGTCATAAAGCTGTAAACTGTTCTTTAAAATTAAATTATGAGCAATCAAGACATTCAAGGTATAGATTTCTGCCACAACAAAGAATGAGAAAACCAAGTAACAAACCACCATAGACTGCAAATCACTTGATGGATGGGAAAAGGACACAGGTTAAGCATAACAATCATTATGATCCTTTATTCAATGAACCAGAATGTTACATCTGTCATAACTATGGACATAAATCTGTTGACTATCGCTTAAGGAATTATGAACCAGATTTGAATTCCCCTACTGATAATGTCAAGGTTTGGAAGAAGAAAGAAAGTGACAAGTGTGGATTAGTATTGTCAGCTCAAAGACAAACGAAACCTTGGTATATAGACGATGGATGCTCCAAACATATGACTGGAGACAAAGGTAAGTTTCTATCTCTAAGTGAAAGCAAATCAGGAAACATAACCTTTGGAAATGATGCTCCAGGTAAAATAAAGGGTAAAGGGATGGTGAGTTTAAGTAATGGAAAAGGAAAAGCCCAAGATGTTCTTCTTGTAGATGGGATGAAACAAAATCTACTCAGTGTAAGTCAAATGTGTGACAGAGGATGCGAAGTGCTGTTCACGTCCAAGGACTGCAAGATAAAGTCTGCAAACTTAGGACAAGTGGTGGCCAAAGGCACAAGGACATAAAATAACGTATATGTGTTGAAAGAAGATAGAGAAGAGTGTCATATAAGAAAACATGATGAAATATGGTTATGGAATAGGAGACTTGGACATCTAAACTTTGACCACTTAATCAAGCTCAAAAATATTGGGGCAGTAAAAGATCTTCTGAGAATATCAAAACCCCAAGATTCTATGTATAAACCCTGCCAAGTAGGAAAGATAAACGGGACACCATTTAAGTCCAAGAGATTTACTTCAACAAAGAAACCACTCCAACTATTTCATATGGATTTATGTGGACCATCAAGACAGGAAGGCACAGGGAGAGAAAACTACTTCATGCTGATTATTGATGATTACTCCAGACTTACTTGGGTTGCCTTTCTCAAGGAAAAAACTGAAGCATTTGATTAGTTTAAAATATTTAAGGCTTTAAGTGAGAATCAAACAGGCAAGAGGTTAAAGGAAATAAGATCAGACAGAGGAGGAGAATTTATGTCAAGTGATTTCAAGGAATTATGTGATAAGCATGGGATCAAGAGAGAATACACAATACCATGAACTCCACAACAAAATGGAGTAGTTGAGAGGCAAAACATAACAGTACAACAAATGGCCAGGTCAATGATGAATGAGAAGAACATTGGTCAAACCTACTGGGTAGAAGCAATACACACAACAGTCCATGTTCTTAACAAAGCCCACCTCAGACCACAAAGTGAAAAGACACCTTATGAACTGTGGTATGGGAGACTTGCTTCAATCAAACACTTCAAAGTCTTTGGGTGTAAATGTTACATAAAGAATAATGATGAGAACCTTGGAAAATATGATGATAGGGTTGATGAAGGTATCTTCTTAGGATATGATACAAACAGTAAAGGATACAGATGCTATAATAAGAGGCTACATAAAATAGTTGACTGTATTGACATAAAGGTTGATGAAGGAATCCCAACAAGAGAGGTGTACAATAATGAGTCTTCTACAGAGGACACAACTAAAGCTGAAGATGAACAGGTCCAAGAATCAGAAAATGAAGACTCTGAATCAAATGAAGACACAGATACTTAGACAGACTCAAATCAACAGACAACTTCAAATTCCTCCTCCAGAATCACTCAAAAGAATCATCCTGCAAGTCAGATAATTGGTGAAAAAGACAAAGGTGTACAAACCAGGAGAAAGATAATAAAAATACCGAGAAATCACATATAGATTTCATATCCATGTTGGAACCCAAGAAGTTTAATGAAGCTATCAAAGATGACCACTGGGTTAAAGAAATGAATGATGAACTTGATCAGATTGAGAAAAACAATACGTGGGAGATGGTTCATAGACCTAAAGGTAAAAATATATTAGTTCCAAATGAATCTTTAAGAATAAGTTGAATGAGCAGGGACAAGTTGTCAGGAACAAAGCAAGATTGGTCTGTAAAGCCTATGCTCAAATAAAAGGACTGGTTTTTGATGAAAATTTTGCGCCCGTAGCAAGATTAGAAGCTATTAGAGTATTTCTTTCCTATGCTTGTCATAAAAGGTTTAAACTCTATCAAATGGATGTCAAGTCAGCTTTTCTAAATGGAGATTTAAATGAAGAAGTCTATATGGAACAACCAGAGGGTTTTGAACTATATGATAACCCTGACTTAGTATGCAAGATGAAGAAAGATTTATATGGGTTAAAACAAGCCCCTCGTGCTTGGTATCATAGACTAGATACATATCTCAAAGACAAAGGGTTCAAGAGAGGAACAATTGACAACAATCTATATATCAAAACAGAGGGTAATGATTTGCTCATTGTGTTGGTCTATGTAGATGACATCATCTTCGGATGTAATAGGGATTTATTGGTACAATGGTTTGCTTTTGCCATGGAGTCTGAGTTTGAAATTTCTATGATAGGTGAACTGTCATTTTTTCTTGGTCTACAAATTACTCAGAGGTCTGAAGGGATATTCATTTCTCAAGAAAAATATCTAAGAGAAATGTTGAAAAGGTTTCAAATGGAAGATTCTAAACCTGTGGGTACACCTATGGTTACTGGATGAAAATTAAGCAAGGATAATGACTCACCTAATGTTGATCAAAGTTCATATAGGTTAATGATAGGCAGCCTGTTGTACATCACAACATCTCACCCAAACATAATGCATGCTGTTGGAATGGTAGGAAGATATCAGTCTGCACCTAAACAGATTCATTTGCAATCTGTCAAAAGGATATTTAGGTATTTGAAAGAAACAATGACTTATGGTCTATGGTATCCCATAAATCATAATTTTTAGTTAACTACTTATTCAGATGAAGATTGGGCAAACTGTGTTGATGAGAGAAAACGCACCAGTGGAGGAGCATTCTTCCTGGGTGACTCATTAGTAGCATGGCTTAGTAAAAAACAAGGTTCCATTTCTTTATCAACTACAGAGGCAGAGTACATTTCTGCTGCTACCTGTTGCACTCAGGTATTATGGATGATTCAGACACTTGCAGACTTGAAGGTAAAATACGCATCACCGATCCCAATTCATTGTGATAACACTAGTGCCATTAGTGTGTATAAGAATCCTATATTCCACTCCAAGACCAAGTATATTCCCATAAAATACCATTTTCTGAGAGAGCAGGTCACCAATTAGGTTGTTAAGGTCCATTACATTCCAAACACAGAACAAATTGTAGACATCTTTACTAAACCCATAGCCAAGACACCATTTGAATATATTCGACAGAAGCTGGGTGTCATCCCGTCTCACACCTAAGAGAGTCCATCCTTTTAGGGGCAGTCCTGTATTGATTGAAATCTGATAGCTCCTAAAAAATACCACAACAGATCAGGGGGAGCATGTTTTCTTTGACATTGATGTCAAAGGGGGAGAAAAGGAGTGGTCCGGACTGGATGCTGCAGTTGGAGGTCCAAATATATTAGCGCAGTCATTCAAGGTTGCCATCAATGCCAAAGGGGCAGATTGTTGGGCATGTTTACAAGCATGTGTGCTTGTCATTGATGGCAAGATCAGAGTATGCAGTGATGGAGAAACATGGACAATGTAAGCTCAGGAGGATTAGCGCAGAGTCACACGTAGTGCAAGAGTGTGCTTGTTCATTTGATGGAAAACAGGTAGGCAAGGAAGATCAACAACGCAGGGATAATGGCATGGAAAGATCAGAAGCATAAACTCCATTTCAGATTTTCATATACCAGGCATTGGAGGAGTCAAGGAAGAAACTCGCGACAAGAATTCCAAAACGGAGAAATGAGAAACGACGGAATACGTTGATCCGACTCCATTTCGGATTTTCGGATACCAGGAAATTGAGAAGTCAAGAGTCGAGACTCTTCAACATAGGAGTCCTAGAGTTGTGAAATCCAGAACCCCGAAATCCTGAAACAGGCACATCAACCGAAGTTTTGGATACCGGGAGATTGAGAAGTCAAGAGTCGAGACTCTTCAACACAGGAGTCTCGAAGTCACAAAATGAGAAATGCCAAAATCCCGAAATAGGCACACCAGCAAAGAGTTTGACAGACTGGGAAATAACTCCATTTCGGAGTTCTGGATACTGGGAGTTGAAGTATCGAAACACTTCACCACAGGAGTGCCAAAATGCTGAATCGCCAAAATGCGAAACGACAAAATAGCAGATCGTTGATCTGACTCCATTTCGGAGTTTCGGATACCGGGAGATGTAGGATTCAAGACCTGAGACTCTTCATCACAGGAGTCCCGAAGTGCCGAAATGTGAAATTGCGAATTACAGTTTTGAATAAGGCCTGGTCACCATCGGTGGTCACATCATCGAAGAGCTGTAGAGAAGAGATTGAAGAGATAAGCTCCCTTTTCGGAGTTTCGGGGATCGGGAGTTGGAAGACTCAGAGTGATTCGCAACAGGAGTTTGTGACATGCGAAATCATGAAATAGCGAAATGCAAAATGTCGAAATGATCAAAGTTAGTCCATTTAAGCTCCTTTTTTTTTTTTTTTTTTTTCGGAGTTTCGGGGATTGTGACATGGAGCATCAAGATAACTCTTTACCACAGGAAAGCTGAAATGATGAATGTCGAATGCCGAAATGCCGAAATGTTGATGTAGCCAGTGGTCACTGCTGGTGGTCACGTAAGTGGAAGGAGCTAGCATAACTAGGCTCCATTTCAAGGTTCGCACTATAACTGCTAGAAACCACTGATGGTTTCTGCCAGAGGACTCGAAGATACTTCTATGTAAGTGCCAGAGGAGCTGAAGAGTCTCAACAAGGGGAGAGGATGAAAAAGCATGGTGAGAGAGCATGCACAAGGTGCACAGAGACTATAAGTATGTTGAAAAAAGAAGAGATGCGCGCGGTGGTGGAGAGAATTTCAGGCGTGGAGAAGGAGGATTGTGCAGGAGCTAAAATACAAAGAAGAGGAATGGTGCATTGAATGGAAATGGCGCATAGAGCATAAAAGGCATAAGAACAGAAAGCGCAAGGATGTGGGTAGCAAGACAGTAAGACAGTAAAGGAAGGATGAGGTTCTCTTGTAAGAGAAAAATATAAGTTCAGAAAGTGCAAGAAGATGCAAACAGAGAGACATTGATACAAGAGAGTAGAGTAGTATAGCAAAGCAATGATAAGTCTGGTAAGCCAATGATAAATAGTGTATCACTGTGTTACATTTACATATAGAAAATATTTATATTCCAGGGTGGTAGGGAGGTGCTAGGGAGGACTGTTGTCCTCAGAGGTTTAAGTGGGTGCTTGAACATAGGGAGTTGTAGCTTCCATCTAGTTGCAGCCAGAGAAACCAGGGTGGCAGGGTGGTGCAAGGGAGAACTGTTGTTCTCTGTTGTACAGGTTGGTGCCTATGTGACTGGAAGTTGGTGCTTCCATCCAGTTGGACTTGGAACATTTAGGGAGTTGGTGCTTCCTTCTAGTGGGTGCTAGAGAAACCAGGGAGTTGGTGCTTCCTTCTAGTAGGTGCTAGAGAAAACAAAGAGTTGGTTCTCTCAGCAAGTTGCAACTTGCAATACAGAGGCTGTAGCCTCACAATGAGTTGTAGCTCATGTGTATGATAATGTACAAAATGTAAAGATTACTTATCATATAAAGAGGTTTTTACCCTTTATGGGTTTCCTTAGGAAATATTTGTCTCTGTATATTTCATATGTGACAATGATGTTGAATGTTCTATTGCTTACTTCCCTACATTATTGTGATTGTCATTAAGTGCTCTACAAAGAATTTAAAATAAGCATTATTGTTTAAGCACAGTAACAACTGATTCACCCCCCCTCTCAGTTGATCAACAAACCCTGATGTGAAACAAGTTACTTCTACAATCAAATCCTTAACCAATTTTACCTGTCATACCAACCAATGATACCTTATATTCATCACCTGAATCTGATCCCAAGTCTGTGGGTCATGTTGTCGTTGCAACTGTTTTCCTCCCTTTCTTTTCCTTGAACCACTTTGACCTCTTCTTCAAATGCAATTGCCAACAACGATCCTCATCGTGCCCCTCTTTCTTACAATGCTTTCAAGAGGGCCTCTCTTCCTTTCTTGTCACTACATTTGACTTCTTCCCATGCCACTTCCTTTTTTCCTCTTTCCTTGAAGACGATTCCCTTGATACACCAACACTTATTTTCCCCGCTTCAATGTATGTCACTTGAACAAAAAGCTCATCAATATTAGTTGGTCCAAACATTAATACAATATTTCGAATATGTGCAGGTAAACCTCATATATACTTCATAATAGTTTCTTGGCTATGTAAATAAATATCTAACATCAATGCCATTTTTCGAAAGCCATCTTTGTATTCTTGCACTGTTTTTCCTTTTCTTAGTTTTAAAGATTTGCATCCAATTAATTCTTTCTCTTTATAACCCAAAGGATAGAATTTCTTTCTAAGTGCTAAAATGAAACTTTTCCATGATGGAAATACATTGCCCACTTGTTGCGTGCCATTTTGCAACTTGCTTTTCCACTAGATGAGTGTTGTGCCTGCAAGTCTAAGGGATGCCAACTTGATTTATGTGGCCTCATCCTTGATCTGTTGCACACTACAATAGACCTCCATCTATCTGAACCAATTTTCAAGCCTCTCTGCATTAACTTCACCATCATACATGGGTAATTCGAATTTAACATCAATTTTTAATAAAGGCATTTCATTCTTATGTTTATGAACATGTTTCTTTGCATTGGATTTAGAACTTGAACTTGAAGAAGAAGGAGGTGAAGATGGTGGTGAAGGAGGAATTTGAGGAGGATCCTCTCCTTATTCACTTTTTCCCTTTGAATATTCCCCAAGAACTGATCTCTTTCGTTCCAAGTAATCCTCATACAAAACCTTCATCATCTCTGACATAGAAAATAAATTTTTTCAAAACTCTTTGTCATCCTAAGAAAGTCCCTCTTCCGATGCCATCTTCTCACTTTGAGAATTTCTCTTTCTCAATCCAATCAATGGATTCTCTTCAACAAGTTCACCTTCACCACAGAGTAGCTTTTCCCTGGTTAACATGCAAAACTCAAATCCAAATGTCAACTTGCTCTGATACCACTTGATCCAAAAAGATCTTTTATATGACTATGATTGAGTTATCAAGCATGTGTTGATTAACCAATTAGGAAGCTTAAATAAAGAGGAAGAATTATAGAAGAAATATAGCATCCATATGAGCATGTACAAAACTAAAATGAAGCATAAACAACAACAAAACATAAACAACAATGTGATAATGGAGTTCGGCAATCTCGCCTATGTCTTCGGGCCTTTGTCTTAGTGGGTGAGGCTTTATTATTTCTATTAAAAGCTCAATAAGTACATCAAAATAGTTCCAAAAGGTGACAAAAATGATCTGGTCTTGTTCTACTAGATCTCTAGAA
>ML817446.1:69391-84831 GCA_009831015.1 Picea engelmannii | reverse complement strand
TTGAGATTTGGAATAACAAGTTTATGGTTGGGTGGAATGTATGTCCCCTACAACTGGTTGCAAAACTCTTATAAATATAAGTGTTTTATCTTATATATGAGTTATATTATGGGTTTATATTGTTGTGCATAAAATCTGTGTTTGAGAAATTACATGTGGTTGTGCGTATGTTTAATTAGTTGCACTCATGTTTAAATTATTGTTGCTAAACATATGGTTTTTTTAACATGATGCATTTTTTTTAAATTAATGGTATCATAAATTTTTATGGGTTTAGTAGTGGGGACATTACAAGTACGTCAAGGGGGAATTGATCCCATGAAATATAGATAACGGGAAATGGAAAACTACTAATATGTTCTTCAATTCTTATTTAATTTTTAATGTTATACAAAGGGTATCTTTGAAACTTGTTTGACCAATACAACTAGATTTATTCTAACATGATAATACAATTTTAATGAATATTGAGAAGGAACAAGATAGAATGATTCTACTGAATCCCTTCTTCCCTTCCCCTTTGTGCCCAAGGTTTGGGGTGGGGAGTGTGGGTGTGATTTTTGGAATAACCCCCCCCCCCCCCCCNGGGGGTGGGGGGTAATTTTGGGAATAACCCCTCCCCCCTTAGCTCCCTCCCTCCCCTCCCTTGTTTTCCCAAGGTAATGATGTGATTTGTAAATTTCCAGATATATCACTAGAATAATTCATCAAAACATATATTACAATGTACTTAAATATTTTTCATGCAATTCATCACCTTAGATCTCATATTTATTATTATTATCTTAGTGCTCAAATTTATGGAAATAAATGAAACTTAAATGAAAGAACAAGAAAATGAACACACCATCCTCACAAATAAAAAAATATGTGACCCAAGAAACTCAATATGGGAGAAAAAGCAACGATAAGGTGAGGCATATGCTTTGCTCTCTTTTTCTCCGTTAAAAAATGTATGTACAAAAAAGGATCACTCCTTATGGAGTTTCCTCAGAAATGGTGGCAAACAACCCAAAATATCTATGTAGATGTTACAGGTAAGGGATGGTATAAACCTTTCTTTTTATTATTGGGCTTGTTGGTACAACAAAGTATGCATCCTCTAATAAATCGAGCTACATATTCTTGCAGTTTGGTCTACTGCACATACCTCTCTAAGTTGGAAACTATATTCCTAATAACAAAATGTATTGCAACCTTAGAGGTGTGAACCTCTCGTATAAGCTACAATATTTCACCTTTATGGACACAAAGCTTGTCTAGCTTGTAGAGAAACCTATCCTGGAGATGATAGTCATCTTTATTGTCATCATATTCTACACAAATTTGACCTTGTATCTGTTGAAACACCTCTTTAAAGTCCTCATATTTTTGTGTATTCCTCTTTGTATACATCATGGGTAAAAGGATCCATGTGCATAAGAGTTCCTAAATTTGTAATATTTGATGTGGGTGGCCTTGAAGGAATGTTTTCCAACTTATTAGTGTTGTCCTTCTTATATTCAATGTCTATATGAAACTTATACAAAACCCCATCCACTTGTAGTGTCTAATATGTTGAAGCTTACTATGGGCCTGCAAATACTATAATGGCTACTAATTAGTGTGGATAATGGTTTCCCTTCCCATTAGATAGTGCTTCCACTTATTAACAACTTGAACTAGGGCATAGAGTTCCTTACCGTATATACCATAGATTAGGACTTCAACATGAAACATCTCAGATTGAGAGCATTGTTGGAGATATTACACACACAACTAGATAATTATTTTCCTAAGGTTGATACTCCAATGCTGAGAACACTTCCTTAGATGAGAATACTCTCTCTAGAGAATATTCCCTTACAAAATAGGGAGATTCTCTTTAGTTCAGGGCCAGTTACACTCAGTTAGACTAGTGGAGGTCACTCATGCATGACAACCTTAGTTTTATCACCAAAATTTGCATGTGTTTCTCTCACTTCCACATGTGTGACTCAATTAACTAATGATTGAATGGATCAATTAAATAGGACTAGGTGGTATATTACGTCATTTTTTGTCAGTGAGTGTCCATATATCTCTAGATCAGTATTATGACAACTTCAATTAGCCATGTAGAGTATATCATGTGTATTTTACCATTTTACTCATTAGTGAATACAATTGTATTGATTAATTTCTCTCATTTGTTCTCTCCTTCTCTCAATTTGCAAGCTTTGTACAAATTATTTTTAAGATTTATTCAATGCATCAATATACTCAATTGGTACTTAGTGATATCCTGACTTCAAATCAATCTTAATGAAAATTTGGCACCCCTAAGTTGATCAAGAAGATTTTCAATCAGGGGATTTGATATAAATTATTGATTGTGATTTTTTTTAGATATATGTAATCAATACAAAATTTCCATGCCCCGTCCTTATTTTTAACCAAAAAATTTGGGCTCTCACAAGGTGATGAGCTCGATTGAATGTGGCCCTTTTGTATGAACTCTGTAATCTAATTTTTGTATCTATATACTATGCCATGAGGTAAATGAGAACCAAATATCAAATCAATTGAATGCTTGATATGCCAGTGCAAAGGAACCCCATGGTGGTCACAATGATATTTCATTTGGATTTTGATTGAATCATGAAGAGGAAATATCTCCCAGTCTAAGAGATTACCTTCGTACACTACTCCACTAAGATCAAGGAAACAAGGATAGCCAAAACTTCCTATGGTACCTTATAGAGTTGACCTCCCAAAGTATTAATGACACTATAGGGCCTCAACTAGTAAACTAGATGATGTTTCCACGTATAGGGTTGTCCTAAAAGAAAATTAAAAACTTCAAGTGGGGAAATATCACACAAATACCTCATATTTTAAGGGCTTGATGTTGTAGGTAAAGTGAAATTTTTAACTAATGTGGATGTCTCATCCCTATATCATTCAACGAATGGTGTGTGTCTAAGGGTATGGCATTGTTAGAAACTCCAATATCTTAGCAACCTATATTGAGAGGCTACCACCATAAAAATTGAAATGTGGGGGAGTCCCCTTCACCCATATTTATGAATGGAAGAGGTGATCACCTTCTTCAATATCCCCTAGCTATTCTAGTTGGATATTCGTGGTTGTGATGGTAGCACTAGGTTATGCATTGATGATCCACTTTCCCTTATCTAGATACGAATAATAGTTTTTCTTTGACATTTTTATCTCACCCAATAATGAATACTTCAAGTGAAATTCATCAGTTTTGTGCCAAGGGATTTTTTAGTTGGGTATCCTTTATTTTTCCTTTGCTTTGCAAATTAGGGCCGCCTTTACCATGCTTATGCTATAAAAAATTTGTAGACCTAAACTCTTACTTATTATTTTGCTTAAATATAAGTGGCTCCCATTAAGGATATTTCCAAGAAATCCATCAAGTTTGTTTGAATGTACTTGTGTAGGTCACTATGGTACTTCAGGACTAAGTGTTTCTTCTTGTCTCTGATACCCAGCTTTTAAGTGTAAGGTATGGAAGATATTTGTGTACTTAGGAACCATCTGGTCTCTCTCCTAATGAAAATTTATCCATATTGTGCATTGGTCGTCATAATTTTTGGTAGGGTAGAATTCCTCATTGAGGGAATCAACAAAATTCACCCAACTAGGTTCTCATCTCTGGCATGTCTCTTCTAATAAATTCCAACCAATATCTGACATGGGGAAGGGACTTACATAGTGTGAATTTAATATTATCAATGTTAGAAACTAACCTTTAAACAAATGAATGTCAAAGTTAACTTCTACATTGAAGGGTGTTTCACCTTTGAAACAACTACTTTCTAAAGGTTTATCTTCCACCATTAGCAATCTTCATAGTATCAGAGAAAAAATATCCATCATATCATTTGTCTGTCCTGCGAGGGATTCCTCAAGAAACAACTTGATAGAATCTCCTACTCCATCTTCTCACTTATCTTCTTCCTTGGGAGGTTTCTTGTGTTAGTGAGAGTGGTCTTCCCCAAGCTCAATTAGTTTGAGGCACAACTCCCTATACCCTAATCGCATGGAGGACATGCATGAAGAAACAAAAAAGAGCATATTTCTCTAATACCAATGATGTAGATTATATAGAGAACAACATAAAGATAGCAATATAAATGGAAACACACTTTGAGATATTTCTCACAACACATTAATACACTGAAACCCAAATTCTATTCATGAATGAAATGTAAAAAAAACTATAAAATGAAAAGCAATGCATTAATATGGTGAAACCCAAATTTTATTAATGAATGAAATAGAAAAATAATGTCAAATACAAAGCAAACTAGCTAGAATGATGGTATCNCCAAATTCTATTCATGAATGAAATGTAAAAAAAACTATAAAATGAAAAGCAATGCATTAATATGGTGAAACCCAAATTTTATTAATGAATGAAATAGAAAAATAATGTCAAATACAAAGCAAACTAGCTAGAATGATGGTATCTTATTTGTGAAGAGACATGTGTGTTGGCTATCCTTATTCATAAGAGTACATTATAAGAGGCCAAAAATTTCCTTTTAACATAAAGTATGATGCCCTAAGATGAAAATCCCGAAAGATACAAAACCTTAACCCTAGGAAATGATGTGGTAAAAGGAATGTGGGGCTTGAGGAGGCTAGTTTATATGTCAACTTATTATGGGCACAAATTTTTCATACAAACTCCATTTAAGGAATTTATTGGATCATTAAAAATCTTATTCCATGCTCTATGTGTTTAGTACGCCATGCAATTGAAGGATATGCAAACTACTAAAAATTCAAAGGAAATTCCCAAAAAACATACTGGAAGTTTGAGACCTAAAAAAATATAATAAAAATGCTAATTTTTGGAATAGGTGGGTGGCCACTAGTATCCAACTAGATCATATGAATTTTTTATATTGTTTGGTCTAGGTAGATACTTGTAAGAACAAAAGGGGTCTATTTTTTCCAAGTCATGAACCCAAGAGGAACTTAAAATAAACTTGATTTAGTTGTTAGGCTGGAAAGACCTAAAAGGATTTATAAAATCTAATTAATTAGAGTTTGAGTCCATATGGAGTCTTATATGGGGCTGAAAAACATGAATCCCAAAGGTTACCCAAGGTTCTATACCCTAAAGTCTTTCAAATATTATTATTTCTCAAGGTTAGGTTTGTCATATGACTTATGCAATGCCAACAAACTTAAAGTCTGAAATTTACCTAGGACCACATGTTGTTTCCCCAAGTCCTTAACACAAACAAGAAATAGGGGTATCCATTAGAGGTATAACCTCTTCACTTTATGCCTCAAGGAAAAATACTTTGGCCATAGGAGGTCAACCTTTCAAATCTTTAGATATTTGCATGGATGACATTGTTGTTGTAGTATATAATTTTATAAATTAAAAAAAAAAAAAAATCATTATAAATCACATCACTTTGAGTGTACAAACACAATAAATACCTCCCTATTGGGAACCTTTATCTTAGATGCATGACTATAGATAATAAATGTGTATGAATGCATAATAAATGAAATAATACAATGTATTAGTAGATTTCAAAAAGACAAAATAATACTAATCTTCATTCATCAACAAATGAAAAAAGAGAAAGCACATAGGCATTATAGATTAAACCCAACAAGTCAAATATTCCTGCAAGTCAAGGAAACCATTACACATATCAAACATCATGAAAATATTTCAAATTTATATTACATTAGGGGAAAAATGTTAGAATCTTGACTAGAAAAATCTTGAATAAATTTCATAACATCCGGAATATATGAATCCAAGGGGTTGTAACCATAGTCTTTCACACAATTATTTGCAAGCCATTAAAAAAACATCAGAGGAGGAGATTTGTTTTCCATACACACAAAAAATCACAACTTATTATTCATAAAGAAGAAATGAGGTTACATTCTAGAGATGCTACAAGATCATTTCATAAAATCTAAGAAGATGTCCTCCCTTATTCAAATATCTATGTGATAATATTGCAAATTAATTCATGAACATTTCATTGATATCTCAATGAAAAATAGTCCTCGATCCTAACTTTTTTTCCTTTCTTATTTTAACATCTCACCACACCTTGAAGAAGGTTCCATAGTGACTAAAGGTAAATCAGAAGGTTCGTATTCGAAGGAGAAACTAAATGTTTGGTATTTGAAAGTTTTTTTGAATCCTTATCAGAATCTGAATTTTCAGATTCATATATTCTCGTCATCCCCCCTAATGGGGATTCATTTGTAACTACCATATGAAATAGATTCATGACATATTCTTTGTCCTCATTCATCACTTTTGGACCAATAGTGTTCTCCATATATGGAACTATAGAGTTCTGATCTATGTCATTATGATCTTCTACATTCTTTGGATCTAGTGATTCATATTATGGCCATGTTTTCTTATATAGGTTTATGTCATTTCTTGTTGAACAGGAGCATATATGAGGACATGAAACCTAGATTTGCCTTGGTTGTTTACAAAAACAACACCAAAATTCCATACTCTCATAATCAAGTTTCTAAACCCAACAAAAATCACCTTACTATAATATCATCTTATTTGGTAATCCCTGATTGATGTCAATCTCAACACATATTTGGGGATATGTGAAAATACCTATTTTAATACGATTTGGAGTTTTTCTTATATAATTTCCCAAAGAAATTCCAATATCCTGAAGGAAATTTTAAATACCAAAAATGAAGGGGCAGATTTTGGAACCGAACCCAAATTGGAACCATTGTTATAGACATAGTGGAAGGCTGAAAATATAGAAACCAAGGGGTAATAAAAAGTCACACTATACTCCAAAATTAGGGGCCCTCCTCTAAAACTCCTTGACAATAAATTATGTTTTCAAATTTGACAACAAAAAATCCCTTTGAACAAAGATAAACCTCACAATTCTTTATCCATGTCAAAAAAATACATTGGTACAAATCTAACGTAGAAGGTCTTAAACCATTGGATATGCAAATTACCATTTACCATTGAATATTGGTAAAACGAAAGAAACAAATGTGACCTTGAAAATTGAGACCTCCAATTAAGGTACCTTGTAGGATGGCTCCTCAATAAACATAGTATATATAGGAGGGATCAAAGATCCTAAATTAGATTATTTATTTTGAACCGCATCCTTAAAATAAAGAGGCTTTGAGAAGGACATATTGCTTTTTCCCACCACTCCTCCACACAAATACAATGCCAAGATAAGAGTTGAATGTTTGAAAATATGATAATAAAAAATATGTGATACATCCTCCATTTGTTTACCCTCATAAAGGATACATTGATGGGCAATATGAATCTCCTGGCAATGTTCCAATCTTTCCTTTAAATCCACCACACAAGTAATAGAATTCACCTACATGCATAAGGTTTTCTTAGAGAGGGACTTGATCATAATATAAAATTCAACATCTATAGAAAGGTCTACATCACATAATTGTTTAAAAAATAATTCTCCAAACACTTGGAATGCAATCATTTCATTAAACACTTTCCATGCAACTTTCTCGTGGACAAGAATTTCGTCAAACAATTTGTGAGCATATGTTTTGCCAAACACTTGGCATACAACCAATGCATTTTCTAGGTTTCCAACTAGAATAAAAATTTTGTTGAGGAAAAAACTAATGAAAGAATTGAGAGGGTTCTCCTATTTTATGAGCATCTTCATGCAATATCTTATCAAAGAAAACCATATATTGTAGACAACGGGCCTTGGAATAACAACAATAATGTTACCACTTCCTTAGCTTGTTACTTTAATTATCAACCCGCAACTCGTACAAACTTTAGAGGTGTTGTGAAAAGTATATGCAAAGTGTAATGGACATATATTTATTATTAGGACTGACAACATCCTAGATCTGAGTGATCCATAATCGAATCCAGGATCTTGATGGGGCTCAGAAAGGCCTAAAAATCAAAGTTCTCGGAATGGACTCAAAACAGACGTGTGCATATTCCTCATTGATACGAACCCAATGCAACTTGAATGGGCTCAAACAGACGTCGTATGATAAATTTATGGTGATCAGTTCATTTTTCCAAACAGGCAAAAAAATGATCACTGTACAGTCCGTACAGTGCCACGTGGCAGTTGACTGTACAAGTCGTATGAACGTAGAACTGACGTGGAAGGAAGAGTTATCAGCTTTTGGAGGTGACACATGGCAGGAAAACTAGGCATACAGACGCTGACGTGGACATGTAGAGGAGACCAATCAAGGAGTGACATGTGTCACCCTTGCAATGGTGACACGTGGCATGTTTGTACGTTGACACGTGGCAGGGTACGGTCAGCTGATAGGGAAATTGATGTTGCAGACAAGTGGACCATTAGGCGACTAATACATTGCTTTGTTCTCGAAAAATGGAGCGGTGCCATGTGGCGCCCTTTTACTGGTTAGTGGTTTTGGCAAAATTTTGGTCTCCACCAGATTCAAACCAGAGACCTCTCCACCGAGCTAGTGACTTGGCATGTTGGGCTAGCCAGCCTGCCTGCGTGTTGTTTCTTACCCCTTATCAACTCTAATTATATTTAAGTTTGGTGTGTTTGAAATACGGGTGAAGGTAGGGGTTGGGGCCTAGCCCCAACCCCTAGTCGCAAACATTCACATATACCCAGACCTCATTCCTTTCAAATTTGCATGTGCGGAATATGGCTTTAGCCCCAAGTTTGCATTCATTCTTCCATACGACCCGGGGCTCTACACAACTGATAGTGAGAATGTAGAGCAGTTATCCCTGGTCGATCGGTCTAGCCCACTGACCAAGGGCCTAACCATAGGATGAATTTCAAGGATCCTAACTAAATAACGTGCAAAGGGTTAGCCCGTGAACACATGGCAACAAGCATGCGTCCAGGAGCAGAGAAAGGGGGGGCTAGCACACAAGGTGCTAGCACCTAGCCATATGGTGGGATCCCATATGACCAAGGGCCAACGCATAAGGGGTTGCGCCACAATATTTCTCTAAAGTGGGTTTTAAACTATCGTATACGATTTTTAAATGATTTCTTCAGTTGTTTTGGAGATTTTTGGCCTTTTGGGGGGGATATTGGGCCCTTTTTGAGGCCAGATCTTGGGAGGAAGTTGGGATATGGTTACCAACTCCAGATATATATAAAATAGGCATTCTTGAGGCCATGAAGGGACATTTAGAGCAGGTTTATGCTGAAGATTTTCCAAGCCAAATCCATTTTTATCCAAGGAAGTTGTTGAGGAGTGCACCTTTGTGGGCCATTTCTGGGAGCTCCGGTCATCCAATTTGAGTGTTGTTTCTTCTTTGGGTTCTAGAGATCTAGTAGAACAAGACCAGATCATTTTTGTCACCTTTTGGAACTATTTTGATGTACTTATTGAGCTTTTAATAGAAATAAGAAAGCCTCACCCACTAAGACAAAGGCCCGAAGACATAGGCGAGATTTTCGAACTCCATTATCACATTGGTGTTTATGTTTTGTTGTTGTTTATGCTTCATTTTAGTTTTTTACATGTTCATATGGATGCTATATTTCTTCTATAATTGTTCCTCTTTATTTAAGCTTCCTAATTGGTTAATCAACACATGCTTGATAACTCAATCATAGTCATATAAAAGATCTTTTCGGATCAAGTGGTATCAGAGAAAGTTGACATTTGGATTTGAGTTTTGCATGTTAACCAGGGAAAAGATACTCCGTGGTGAAGGTGAACTTGTTGAAGAGAATCCATTGATTGGATTGAGAAAGAGAAATTCTCAAAGTGAGAAGATGGCATCGGAAGAGGGACTTTCTCAGGATGACAAAGAGTTTCGAAAAAATTTATTTTCTATGTCAGAGATGATGAAGGTTTTGTATGAGGATTACTTGGAACGAAAGAGATCAGTTCTTGGGGAATCTTCAAAGGGAAAAAGTGAATAAGGAGAGGATCCTCCTCAAATTCCTCCTTCACCGCCATCTTCACCTCCTTCTTCTTCAAGTTCAAGTTCTAAATCCAATGCAAAGAAACATGTTCATAAACATAAGAATGAAATTCCTTTATTAAAAATTGATGTTAAATTCGATTTACCCATGTATGATGGTGAAGTTAATGCAGAGAGGCTTGAAAATTGGTTCATATAGATGGAGGTCTATTGTAGTGTGCAACAGATCAAGGATGAGGCCACATAAATCAAGTTGGCATCCCTTAGACTTGTAGGCACAACACTCATCTAGTGGAAAAGCAAGTTGCAAAATGGAACGCAACAAGTGGGAAATGTATTTACATCATGGAAAAGTTTCATTTTAGCACTTAGAAAGAAATTCTATCCTTTGGGTTATAAAGAGAAAGAATTAATTGAATGCAAATCTTTAAAACTAAGAAAAGGAAAAACAGTGCAAGAATACAAAGATGGCTTTCGAAAAATGGCATTGATGTTAGATATTTATTTACATAGCCAAGAAACTATTATGAAGTATATATGAGGTTTACCTGCACATATTCAAAATATTGTATTAATGTTTGGACCAACTAATATTGATGAGGTTTTTGTTCAAGTGACATACATTGAAGCAGGGAAAATAAGTGTTGGTGTATCAGGGGAATCGTCTTCAAGGAAAGAGGAAAAAAGGAAGTGGCATGGGAAGAAGTCAAATGTAGTGACAAGAAAGGAAGAGAGGCCCTCTTGAAAGCATTGTAAGAAAGAGGGGCACGATGAGGATCGTTGTTGGCAATTGCATCTGAAGAAGAGGTCAAAGTGGTTCAAGGAAAAGAAAGGGAGGAAAACACTTGCAACGACAACATGACCCACAGACTTGGGATCAGATTCAGGTGATGAATCTAAGGTATCATTGGTTGGTGTGACAGGTAAAATTGGTTAAGGATTTGATTGTAGAAGTAACTTGTTTCACATCAGGGTTTGTTGGTCAACTGAGAGGGGGGGTGAATCAGTTGTTACTGTGCTTAAACAATAATGCTTATTTTAAATTCTTTGTAGAGCACTTAATGACAATCACAATAATGTAGGGAAGTAAGCAATAGAACATTCAACATCATTGTCACATATGAAATATACAGAGACAAATATTTTCTGAGGAAACCCATAAAGGGTAAAAACCTCTTTATATGATAAGTAATCTTTACATTTTGTACATTATCATACACATGAGCTACAACTCATTGTGAGGCTATAGCCTCTGTATTGCAAGCTGCAACTTGCTAAGAGAACCAACTCTTTGTTTTCTCTAGCACCTACTAGAAGGAAGCACCAACTCCCTGGTTTCTCTAGCACCCACTAGAAGGAAGCACCAACTCCCTAAATGTTCCAGGTCCAACTGGATGGAAGCACCAACTTCCAGTCACATAGGCACCAACCTGTACAACAGAGAACAAGAGTTCTCCCTTGCACCACCCTGCCACCCTGGTTTCTCTGGCTGCAACTAGATGGAAGCTACAACTCCATATGTTCAAGCACCCACTTAAACCCTTGAGGACAACAGTCCTCCCTAGCACCTCCCTACCACCCTGGAATATAAATATTTTATATATGTAAATGTAACACAGTGATACACTATTTATCATTGGCTTACCGAACTTATCACTATTCCGTTATGCTACTCTGCTCTCCCATATTAGTGTCTCTCTGTTTGCATCTTCTTGCACTTTCTGAACTTCTATTTTTCTCTTACAAGAGAACCTCATCCTTCCTTTACTGTCTTACTGTCTTGCTGCCCACATCCTTGCGCTTTCTGTGCTTCTGCCTTTTATGCTCTATGCGCCATTTCCATTCAATGCACCATTCCTCTTCTTTGTATTTCATCTCCTGCACAATCCTCCTTCTCCACACCTGAAATTCTCTCCACCATCGCGTGCATCTCTTCTTTGTTCAACATACTTATAGTCTTTGTGCACCTTGTGCATGCTCTCTCACCATGCTTTTGCATCCTCTCCCCTTGTTGAGACTCCTTAGCTCCTCTGGAAATTACATAGAAGTATCTTTGAGTCCTCTGGCAGAAACCATCAATGGTTTCTAGCAGTTACAGTGTGAACCTTGAAATGGAGCCTAGCTATGCTAGCTCCTTCCACTTACGTGACCACCGGCGGTGACCACTGGCTACATCGACATTTCGGCATTTCAACATTCGACATTCAACATTTCAACTTTCCTGTGGTAAAGAGTTATCTTGATGCTCCATGTCACGATCCCCGAAACTCTGGAANAAAAAAAAAAAAGGACCTTAGCTTGACTAACTTTGATCATTTCGACATTTCGCATTTCGCTATTTCATGATTTTGCATGTCACAAACTCCTGTTGCGAATCACTCTGAGTCTTCCAACTCCCGATCCCTGAAACTCTGAAAAGGGATCTTATCTCTTCAATCTCTTCTCTACAGTTCTTCGATGATGTGACCACCGACGGTGACCAGGCCTTATTCAAAACTGTAATTCGCAATTTCACGTTTCGGCACTTCGAAACTCCTGTGATGAAGAGTCTCAGGTCTTGACTCCTCCATATCCCGGTATCTGAAACTCCGAAATGGAGTCAGATCAACGGTCTGGTATTTTTTCGTTTCGCATTTCGGCAATTCAACATTTCGGCACTCCTATGGTGAAGTGTTTCGATACTTCAACTCCCAGTATCCAGAACTCTGAAATGGAGTTATTTCCCGGTCTGTGAAACTCTTTGCTGGTGTGCCTATTTCAGGATTTTGTCATTTCTCATTTTGAGACTTTGAGACTCATGTGTTGAAGAGTCTTGACTCTTGACTTCTCAATCTCCCGGTATCCAAAACTTCGGTTGATGTGCCTGTTTTCAGGGTTCCGGATTTCACAACTCTGGGACTCCTATGTTGAAGTGTCTCGACTCCTGACTTCTCAATCTCCTGGTATCCGAAAATCCGAAATGGAGTCGGATCAATGTATTCCGGCGTTTCGCATTTCTCCATTTCAGCATTCTTGTCGCGAGTTTCTTCCTTGACTCCTCCAATGCCCGGTATCTGAAAATCCGAAATGGAGTTTATGCTTCTGATCTTTCCATGCCATTATCCCTGCGTTGTTGATCTTCCTTGCTTGCCTGTTTTCCATCAAATGAACAAGCACACTCTTGCACTACGTGTGACTCTGCGCTAATCCTCCTGAGCTTACTTTGTCCATGTTTCTCCATCACTGCATACTCTAATATTTCCATCAATGACAAGCACACCTGCCTGTAAACATGCCCAACAATCTTCCCCTTTGGCATTGATAGCAACCCTAAATGACTGCGCTAATCTATTTGGACCTCCAACTGTAGCATCTAGTCTAGACCACTCCTTTTCTCCCCCTTTGACATCAATGTCAAAGAAAACATGCTCCCCCTGATCTGTTGCGGTATTTTTTAGGAGCTATCAGATTTCAATCAATACAAGACTGCCCCTAACAGGATGGACTCTCTTAGGTGTGAGACGGGATGACACCCAGCTTCTGTCGAATATATTCAAATGGTGTCTTGGCTAGGGGTTTAGTAAAGATGTCTACAATTTGTTCTGTGTTTGGAATGTAATGGACCTTAACAACCTAATTGGTGACCTGCTCTCTCAGAAAATGGTATTTTATGGGAATATACTTGGTCTTGGAGTGGAATATAGGATTCTTAGACACACTAATGGCACTAGTGTTATCACAATGAATTGGGATCGGTGCTACGTATTTTACCTTCAAGTCTGCAAGTGTCTGAATCATCCATAATACCTGAGTGCAACAGGTAGCATCAGAAATGTACTTTGCCTCTGTAGTTGATAAAGAAATGGAACCTTGTTTTTTACTAAGCCATGCTACTAATGAGTCACCCAGGAAGAATGCTCCTCCACTGGTGTTTTTTCTCTCATCAACACAGTTTGCCCAATCTGCATCTGAATAAGAAGTTAACTAAAAATTATGATTTATGGGATACCATAGACCATAAGTCATTGTTTCTTTCAAATACCTGAATATCCTTTTGACAGATTGCAAATGACTCTGTTTAGGTGCAGACTGATATCTTCCTACCATTCCAACAACATGCATTATGTCTGGGTGAGATGTTGTGATGTACAACAGGTTGCCTATCATTGACCTATATGAACTTTGATCAACATTAGGTGATTCATCATCCTTGCTTAATTTTCATCCAGTAACCATAGGTGTACCTGCAGGTTTAGAATCTTCCATTTGAAACCTTTTCAACATTTCTCTTAGATATTTTTCTTGAGAAATGAATATCCCTTCAGACCTCTGAGTAATTTGTAGACCAAGAAAAAATGACAGTTCACCTATCATAGAAATTTCAAACTCAGACTCCATGGCAAAAGCAAACCATTGTACCAATAAATCCTTATTACATCCGAAGATGATGTCATCTACATAGACCAACACAATGAGCAAATCATTACCCTCTGTTTTGATATATAGATTGTTGTCAATTGTTCCTCTCTTGAACCCTTTGTCTTTGAGATACGTATCCAGTCTGTGATACCAGGCACGAGGGGCTTGTTTTAACCCATATAAATCTTTCTTCAGCTTGCATACTAAGTCAGGGTTATCAGATAGTTCAAAACCCTCTGGTTGTTCCATATAGACTTCTTCATTTAAATCTCCATTTAGAAAAGCTGACTTGACATCCATTTGATAGAGTTTAAACCTTTTATGACAAGCATAGGAAAGAAATATTCTAATAGCTTCTAATCTTGCTACGGGCGCAAAAGTTTCATCAAAATCCAGTCCTTTTATTTGAGCATAGCCTTTACAAACCAATCTTTCTTTGTTCCTGACAACTTGTCCCTGCTCATTCAACTTATTCTTAAAGATTCATTTGGAACTAATGATATTTTTACCTTTAGGTCTATGAACCATCTCCCACGTATTGTTTTTCTCAATCTGATCAAGTTCATCATTCATTGCTTTAACCCAGTGGTCATCTTTGCTAGCTTCATTAAACTTCTTGGGTTCCAACATGGATATGAAATCTATATGTGATTGCTCGGTATTTTTGATTATCTTTCTCCTGGTTTGTACACCTTTTTCTTTTTCACCAATTTTCTGACTTGCAGGATGATTCTTTTGAGTGATTCTGGAGGAGGAATTTGAAGTTTTCTGTTGATTTGAGTCTATCTAAGTATCTGTGTCTTCATCTGATTCAGAGTCTTCATTTTCTGATTCTTGGACCTGTTTATCTTCAGCTTTAGTTGTGTCCTCTGTAGAAGACTCATTATTGTACACCTCTCTTGTTGGGATTCCTTCATCAACCTTTATGTCAATACAGTCAACTAGTTTATGCACCCTCTTATTATAGCATCTGTATCCTTTATTGTTTGTATCATATCCTAAGAAGATACCTTCATCAACCCTATCATCATATTTTCCAAGGTTCTCATCATTATTCTTTATGTAACATTTACACCCAAAGACTTTGAAGTGTTTGATTGAAGCAAGTCTCCCATACCACAGTTCA
>ML817446.1:59161-69341 GCA_009831015.1 Picea engelmannii | reverse complement strand
AAGCAAGTCTCCCATACCACAGTTCATAAGGTGTCTTGTCACTTTGTGGTCTGAGGTGGGCTTTGTTAAGAACATGGACTGTTGTGTGTATTGCTTCTACCCAGTAGGTTTGACCAATGTTCTTCTCATTCATCATTGACCTGTCCATTTGTTGTACTGTTATGTTTTGCCTCTCAACTACTCCATTTTGTTGTGGAGTTCATGGTATTGTGTATTCTCTCTTGATTCCATGCTTATCACATAATTCCTTGAAATCACTTGACATAAATTCTCCTCCTCTGTCTGATCTTATTGCCTTTAACCTCTTGCCTGTTCGATTCTCACTTAAAGCCTTAAATATTTTAAACTTCTCAAATGCTTCAGTTTTTTCCTTGAGAAAGGCAACCCAAGTAAGTCTGGAGTAATCATCAATAATCAGCATGAAGTAGTTTTCTCTCCCTCTGCCTTCCTGTCTTGATGGTCCACATAAATCCATATGAAATAGTTGGAGTGGTTTCTTTGTTGAAGTAAAGCTCTTGGACTTAAATGGTGTCCTGGTTATCTTTCCTACTTGGCAGGGTTTATACATAGAATCTTGGGGTTTTGATATTCTCGGAAGATCTTTTACTGCCTCAATATTTTTGATCTTGATTAAGTGATCAAAGTTTAGATGTCCAAGTCTCCTATGCCATAACCATCTTTCATCATGTTTGCTTAAATGACACTCTTCTCTATCTTCTTTCAACACATATACGTTATTTTCCGTCCTTATGCCTTTGGCCACCACTTGTCCTAAGTTTGCAGACTTTATCTTGCAGTCCTTGGACGTGAACACCACTTCGCATCCTCTGTCACACATTTGACTTACACTGAGTAGATTTTGTTTCATCCCATCTACAAGAAGAACATCTTGGGCTTTTCCTTTTCCATTACTTAAACTCACCATCCCTTTACCCTTTATTTTACCTGGAGCATCATTTCCAAAGGTTACGTTTCTTGATTTGCTTTCACTTAGAGATAGAAACTTACCTTTGTCTCCAGTCATATGTTTGGAGCATCCATTGTCTATATACCAAGGTTTCATTTGTCTTTGAGCTGACAATACTAATCCACACTTGTCACTTTCTTTCTTCTTCCAAACCTTGACATTTTCAGCAGGGGAATTCAAATCTGGTTCATAATTCCTTAAGCGATAGTCAACAGATTTATGTCCATAGTTATGACAGATGTAACATTCTGGTTCATTGAATAAAGGATCATAACGATTGTTATGCTTAGCATGTGTCCTTTTCCCATCCATCAAGTGATTTGCAGTCTGTGGTGGTTTGTTACTTGGTTGTCTCATTCTTTGTTGTGGCAAAAATCTATACCTTGAATGTCTTTATTGCTCATAATTTAATTTTAAAGAACAGTTTACAGCTTTATGACCAAAGTTAGAACAGAAGAAACAATATCCATAGAAAAAATGTTGATACCTGGAAAATTGTTGTCTTCTTTGAACAGGTCTATTTCTTCCATGTTGATGATTTCCTTGAGAAGGTTCTTTGAACAGGTCGATTTCTTCCATGTTGATGATTTCCTTGAGAAGGGAGTGCATTATTTATCTGTTCTATAGATTCAGTCCTAGCACCTTTTTCTTTAATCCTCCTGGGGAGCTGATTGTCTTCCTTTGTTTCTACAGGTTTGTTTTTTTCATTGGTTGTAGGTTTGACAAATTTGATGGATTATTTGTTTCTTGGCTGACCACTGCTTGATCCCTCTTCATAACCAAACCAGTTTTCAGCTTTGGATTCCTTTGTTGATTCAGAATGGTGGCTAATCCTTCTGAGGCTTTGATACTTGACAGATTATGATGATACAAGGCTTGAAACTTCTCCAACTCTTTCCTATTTTTCAATACTTCTTCTTCCAAATCTTTACATCTTGCCTTCCTTTTTGATAATTGTTGTTTCAGAATGTCCTCGATTTTCTTTTCCTCTTCTAATTATACTTTTAGCAGGGCAAAGTCTTCATCGGGCTATTTACTGTCTTTCACGAACTGTATCAATTTTTTTTTTTCCTTTCTGTTTTTAATTCTGAGTCTGTCAATATCTTCCAGTGCACTGATCAGTTCTCCTTCCATATCAACCACAGCTTCTTCTTCATTAGCCTCACTTCCTGTGCTTTTATTATCATAATCCTCTTTGTCCATAAGTACGAAGTCATTTAGTTTATCTTCAATAGAGGAGTCATTGTCTTCATCATCTGAAGGATCATCATCATTTTTTACACAAAGACTTTTCTTCTTAAAATTATTCTCTGTGTTTGTGCTTCTCCTCATCATCACATGTATGATCCTTTCCTTTGTGAGGACATTTATTTGCAAAGTGACCTATCTTACCACAGTTGAAACATTTGAAAGGAAGTTTACCTTTGTATTTTCCTGATCCCTTCTTCAGTCTCTTCACAAATTTTTCTTCAATTTCATCAGGCTCAGAATCCTCATTCTTGTCTGCTTTAAATGATGCTTCTCTGGAGGTGGGTTTATCTTTAACTATTCTCATTTCATATGCAGTCAATGTTCCTAGAAGTTGATCAAACTCCAAGATTTTTAGATTATTAAATTCTTCTATAAAAGAAACCTTCAGGTTGAACCTATCTGGTAGAGATCTTAAAATTTTATGAACTAAAGAAGGTTCCTCAATTTTTTCACCAAGTGCTTTCATTGCATTTACCAATTCTTCAACTCTCAGAAAGTATTTTCCAACAGTTTCATCTTATTTCATCTTCAGTTGTTCAAAATGTACTCTGTAGATTTGAAGCTTGGAGTCCTTTACCTTCTCATTACCTTCATAACTACTAATGAGTTTTTCCCACATTTCTTTGGCAGTTCCTAGGTGCATAACTTTTATGAATTCTTCTTCTGCAAGCCATCTCAAGATAACATTCATAGTCTTAGCATTGAAGCTAAATTCTATCTTGTCATCCTTATTAGCTAGTACAACTGGCTTTACATAACCACTAACTACTACATCCCAGACATCTACACCTAAAGCCATTATGTAAGTTATCATTCTAACTTTCAAGAAGGCAAAGTTTGTTCCATTGAATAGAGGGGCCTTATTGGTTGAATTTCCTTCATGGCTTGACATGTTTAAGCTCTAGGATGTACCCTTAGATAAAAGGGGTCGGCTCTGATACCAATTGTTGGTCAACTGAGAGGGAGGGTGAATCAGTTGTTACCATGCTTAAACAATAATGCTTATTTTAAATTCTTTGCAGAGCACTTAATGACAATCACAATAATGCAGGGAAGTAAGCAATAGAACATTTAGCATCATTGTCACATATGAAATATACAGAGACAAATATTTCCTAAGGAAAACCATAAAGAGTAAAAACCTCTTCTTCTTTATATGATAAGTAATCTTTACATTCTGTACATTATCATACACATGAGCTCCAACTCATTGTGAGGCTACAACCTCTGTATTGCAAGTTTCAACTTGTTGAGAGCACCAACTCTCTGTTTTCTCTAGCACCTACTAGAAGGAAGCACCAACTCCTTGGTTTCTCTAGCACCCACTAGAAGGAAGCACCAACTCCCTAAAAGTTCTAGCTCCAATTGGATGGAAGCACCAACTTCCAGTCACACACGCACCAACCTGTACAACAGAGAACAATAGTTCTCCCTTGTGCCACCCTGCCACCCTAGTTTCTCAAGCTGCAACCAGATGGAGGCTACAACTCCCTATGTTCAAGCACCCACTTGAACCTCTGAGGAAAAAAGTCCTCCCTAGTGCCTCCCTACCACCCTGGAATATAAATATTTTATATATGTAAATGTAACACAGTGATACACTATTTATCATTGGCTTACCGAACTTATCACTATTCCGCTATGCTACTCTGCTCTCCCATATTAGTGTCTCTCTGTTTGCATCTTCTTGCGCTTTCTGAACTTATTTTTTTCTCTTACAAGCGCACCTCATCCTTCCTTTATTGTTTTACTGTCTTGTTGCCCACATCCTTGTGCTTTCTGTGCTTCTGCCTTTTATGCTCTATGCACCATTTCCATTCAATGCACCATTCCTCTTCTTTGTATTTTAGCTCCTTCACAATCCTCCTTCTCCACGCCTAAAATTCTCTCCACCACCACATGCATCTCTTCTTTGTTCATCATACTTATATTCTTTGTGCACCTTGTGCATTCTCTCTCGCCATGCTTCTACATCCTCTCCCCTTGTCGAGTTCTCTCCTCATCATCCCTCCAACTCTTCAGCTTGTCTGGTATTTCAACCCATGCGTCCATCATCACTGGGTGTTATGATGAGATCCCTTCACCTCTCCAGCAGTCGAGACTCTTCATCTTCTCTGTTACAGTTGAGCTCAACCTCTCTGTTGTAGTTACAGGCCTCAATTCTCTTCCATCTGTCAATCGCCTCTATGACCAGTCTTCATTCCACTGGTAGATTTCTTGAGACTCTTCAGCTCCTCTGGAACTTACATAAAAGTATCTTCGAGTCCTCTGGAAGAAACCATTAGTGATTTCTAGCAGTTACAGTGCAAACCTTGAAATGGAGCCTAGCTATGATAGCTCCTTCCACTTACATGACCACCGACGGTGACCACTGGCTACATCGACATTTTGAAATTTCGGCTTTCCTGTGGTAAAGAGTTATCTTGATGCTCCATGTCGCAATGCACGAAACTCTGAAAAAAAAAAAAAAAGGAAATTAGCTGGACTAGCTTTGATCATTTCGGCATTTCGCATTTCACTATTTCACAATTTCGCATGTCGCGAACTCTTGTTGCGAGTCACTCTAACTCTTCCAACTTCCGATCCCCGAAACTCTGAAAAGGGATCTTATCTCTTCGATATCTTCTCTACATCTCTTCGACGATGTGACCACCGACGGTGACCAGGCCTTATTCAAAACTGTATTTCGTAATTTCGCATTTCGGCACTTCAGGAATCCTTTGATGAAGAGTCTTGGGTCTTGGTTCCTCCATCTCCCGGTATTCGAAACTACGAAATGGAGTCAGATCAACGGTTCGGTATTTCTTCGTTTCACATTTCAGTGATTCAGCATTTCAACACTCCTGTGGTGAAGTGTTTCGATACTTCAACTCCTAGTATCCGGAACTCCGAAATGGAGTTATTTCCTGGTCTGTGAAAGTCTTTGTTGGTGTGCCTATTTCAGGATTTTGGTGTTTCGCATTTCGCGACTTCGAGACTCCTGTGTTGAAGATTCTCGACTCTTGACTTCTCAATCTCCCAGTATCCAAAACTCCGGTTGATGTGCCTATTTCGGGATTTTGGGGTTCTGGATTTTGCAACTCTAGGACTCCTGTGTTGAAGAGTCTCGACTCTTGACTTCTCAATCTCCCAGTATCCGAAACTCCAGTTGATGTGCCTGTTTCAGGATTTCGAGGTTCTGGATTTTGAAACTCCAGGACTCCTATGTGGAAGAGTCTCGACTCTTGACTTCTCAATCTCCCAGTATCTGAAACTCCGAAAATGGAGTCAGATCAACATATTCTGGCGTTTCGCATTTCGTTGTTTCGACATTCTTGTCATGAGTTGCTTCCTTGATTCCTCCAATGTCTGGTATCCAAAACTCCGAAATGGAGTTTACGCTTCTGATCATTCCATGCCATTATCCCTACACTGTTGATCTTCCTTGCCTGCCTATTTTCCATCAAATGAACAATCACACTCTTGCATTGCGTGTGATTATGTGCTAATCCTCTCGAGCTTACGTTGTCCCTATTTCACCATCGCTGCATACTCTGATTTTTCCATCAATGAAAAGCACACCTGCCTGTAAACATTCCCAACAGGGTCATCATGAGGCACACTAAGGTCGATACATTGATAGATAGTGGATCTCAATATAACTTAATTTTTGAGGAATTGGTTAAGCAATTGGGGTTAAAAACACATATGCATCATAATCCCTACACACTTAAATGGATAAGAAACAATCATAAAATGCACATATCAAAGAAGTGCACATTAAAATTTACAATTTCATCTAAGTATGTGGACTAGCTAACATGTGATGTGGTGCCACTAAGTGAAAGTGGAATGATATTAGGTATCCCATACTTATATGATCATAAAGCAATCTTCTACAGGACAAAGAATCAATATCCGTTAACCAAAGCAGGTCAAGATTATATGGTTCATGCTCATCATGTAAAGGCACACAAAACTCTTCAAACAAATGGAACAATTAAATAAGGCAGTTCAAGCAAGCAACAAACCTATAATTGTTTCAAATCAAGTAATATATCTTAAGCAAGAACAAGAGATGATTGTAGAATGGAAAATCAATCACAGTTTGCTTCAAGATAAGTTATTTTCATGCAAATATTACAAGTATATCAGCTCATTTGCAGTCATATTTTTTATGCTATCATTAGTAATGTTGTCTACATGGATGATATTGGATTCAGTAATATGTGACAAGGTTCAAATGGCTAACAATATGTTGTCAATTTTCATGATTGTGTTATAGTTGATCTTGATGAGACAGGTGCACAAGACAGAGTTCAGAGACAGGGAACAAGATGGGTGGCCTATCCCGAGATTGATGACTGGTCAGTAACCTTTTGGGGACCAAAAGGTCCTTTAGTGGGGAGGTGCAATCCAAAATCAGATCTAGGAGCTTGATGGGGCTCAGAAAGGCCTAAAAATTAAAGTTCTCATAATGGCTTCAAAACGGACATGCGAGTAGGCCTCATCGATACGAACCCAATGTAAACTAAATGGGCTCAAACAAACGTCGTATTCTCAAGTTATGTCGATCTATTCATTTTTCCAAACAAGCAAAAAAATGATGATTGTACAGTCTGTACAGTGCCACGTGGCAGCTAACTGTACATGTCGTATGACCGTACAACTGATGTGGTAGGAACAATTGGAAGTTTCTGGAGGTGACATGTGGCAGGCTGACAAGGCGTATGGACACTGATGTGGATAGGAATATGGGAACAATTAGGGAGTGAAACATGTCACCCTTGTAGTGGTGACATGTGGCACATCCATATGACGACACATGGTAGGGTATAGTCAGCTGACAAGACAGTTGATGTGGAAGACAAGTGGACCATTGGGCGACTGACACGTGGCTTTGTTCTCAGCAAATGGAGCGATGCCATGTGGTCTAGATGTGGGCTTCCATGTGGCACCCTTTTACTGGTTCATGGTTTTGGCAAATTTTGGTCTCCCTCTGATTTGTACCGACGATCTCTCCATCGGGCTAGTGAATTGGTAGGTCGAGCTAGCCAACCCGCCTACGCATTGTATCTTATCCCTTATCAACGTCGATTATATTTAAGTTTGGTTTGTTTGAAATACGGGCGGAGGTAGGGGTTGGGGCATAGCCTTAGCCCCAATCGCAAACATTCCCATATGCCCATACCTTATTCCTTGCGAATTTATGTGCACGGAATATGGCTTTAGCCCCAGGTTTGCAGTCATTCCACCATACGACCCGAGGCTATACACAACTGATAGTGTGAATGTAGAGCGGTTAGCCCTGGTCGGTCGGGCTAGCCCACCGACCAAGGGCCTAACCATAGGCTAGATTTTGGGGAGCCTAACTAAACAATGCGCAAAGGGTTAGTCCGTGAAAACATGGCAACAAGCATGCGTCCAAGAGCTAAGAAAGAAGGGGCTAGCGTGCCAGGTGCTAGCGCCTGTCCATATGGCAGGATCCCATATGACCAGGGGCCAACGCATAAGGGTTGCACCCCAATATATCTCCAAAGTGGGTTTTAAACTATGGTATATGATTTTTAAATGATTTCTTCAACTGTTTTGGAGATTTTTGGCCCTTTTGGGGGGATATTGGGCCCTTTTTGAGCCCAGATCTTGTGGGGAAGTTGGGAGATGGTTACCAACTCTAGATCTATATAAACTAGGCCTTCTTGAGGCCATGAGGGGACATTCAGATAAGGTTTATGCTGAATATTTTCCAAGCCAAAGCCATTTTTATACAGGGAAGTTGTTGAGGAGCGCACCTTTGCAGGCCATTTCTGGGATCTCCGGTCATCCGATTTGAGTTTTGTTTCTTCTGTTGGGTTGTATATATTTGGTAGACATAAATAATAAATCCTCACCCACTGATACAAAGGCGTGAAGACGTAGGCAAGATTGTTGAAATTCGTTATCACATTGGTGTTTATGGTTTGTTGTTGTTTATGCTTCATTTCAGTTATGTACATGTTCATATGGATGCTATATTTATTCTATAATTCTTCCTCTTTCTTTAAGCTTCCTAATTGGTTAATCAACACATGCTTAGTAAATCAACCATAGTCGTATAAAAGATCTTTTCGGATCACTGAGTTTGATCAAGGGAACTAATCAATTGCATAAAACCTAATTGCAACATGTTGAAGGAAAACTGAATGAATTGCATAAACAAAACTTGATCTAGTTGCTTGAATGGAAGTCACACGAAGATGAAAAAAAACTAATCTAATTGCAGGAAAGAAAGATTAGTCTAGTTTCATAATTGAAAAACCACACCAAGGTGAAAAGGAAAACTAATCTAATTGCAAGAAATAAAAATAATCTAATTACATGAAGATTGAATCTTAACCCTTGATTCAATATCATAACCCATTGTTACATTATTAACAGATGTTATCCTAATGAAATGAGATGCAATAAATATAAGAAATTTTAATCCAAACTGTCCTACAGTAAGTTTCTACAAGATTTGTAACAGTTCTACAGGATGGTCAAAGGAGGCCTAAAAATACTGTTAACTTCTTTTAAACTATTAAAAAATCCAAATCATTATGCAATGAGATATAGATGAGGTTCATAGCCCTACAAATATGCTCCTAAGAACTTCAATGAGCATGCAAAAACTTCTACAGGAAACCGTATGAACATTACAAGTTATTAGTAGCTTAAGTATGAATGCAAAACAATAATTATAAAGTGATGCACATGGATATCTAATTCTATGAAAAATATTAAGAAGATGAAATGAAACACAATAACATGAAAAATAAATAAAGAATACAAAAAGGGTCCTTGATTCCTCTTGAGTGGGCCCTACCCAAACATCACAAGGAATCTATCAAAACTCTAATGAGATGGAAAAGAAAACATCTTTATTAACCAATAACAACTATTACATCTAGGGAGCAGAGCTCCAAGTCTTCAAAAGTTCATCACAAAATATTGTAATGAAGTATTCATATATTTGCTTTTCCTCCCCTTTGTTCTTCCTTTTAGAGGTTTATTTATACAACTAGAACTCAACCTTTTCCTTGAATTAAGGAGGTAATATGAGTCAACACTTCCTCCTTCGGTATCTTGGTTATCCTTCATATCTTTCAAGGTTGATTCTATAGATAGTGGTCATTAATGCACTGATAGCGAATCTGGAGGTAGGTAAGGACAAGATCCTTGATTTCCTCCTTGTGTTGGGATCTTTCTCTTCTCATGGATGGTTCGACCTACTAAAATTGTTATACACATACCCTTCCACCATGGATATTAAACAAAAATATTACCATTACTCATTAAATCCCAACCTCAAAACTATTCATTAGATAACTTGCAAAATATACACAATTATTATTAAGCATAATCAGATAAAGTAGGTTTTTAGGTACATTATGGTCAAAATTATGTTTGTGATGGGCCCTTATGATGGGAAATATTGGGGCCCATCATACCCCCCCACAAATAACAGTATTGCACACCCTTTTGCAAAAAAATTGCACCTTCTTGCAATTACTATTATTGTTGGTGTTCACCGTGTCTCTCTCTAATGTTATGTTGTTGCACATTGTGCCTCTGTCTAATGTCCCCTACATATGAATTAATATTCAATATGTAGGGTGAGGGAGGACAATGATATGCAAATAAAATTCACACATTCTTTCTTTTTATTCTAATTGCAGCTCTGATAAGTATCTAGGAAGTCCTTGGGTGTTTCTATGTGAAACTTTACCTATTGGGATGGACTTGAAATCTAGTGCTTATACCATTGTTCCTTGAGGAACAAAGTATATACCCTAGTTGGTTGTTTACAATCCAACAATTCTAGAGATACTTTAGCCATGGTTTCTAGTGACGCTTCCATCACTTTTATCTTTTCATTTTTAATAGCTAATTGCTTCTTGGCTTCATCGAACCTCTTTTTTAACTTCTGATTTTCTATTTTAATCTTCTGGTTCTATTCTACCT
>ML817446.1:40094-56446 GCA_009831015.1 Picea engelmannii | reverse complement strand
TGAAAGAAAGAAGAGTCATGCATACATTTAACACATTACACGAGAGTTACCATGGTTCACCCCCTCCTGGGCTACATCCACAAAGATCTGGCTCTTGACTCTTGTATTATGATAGTTCTGCATTTCTAGTGCCTCGCGCTTACAATTCTCCACAAAACTGGGTAAGATCTATGTGAGGAGAACTAGATCGCACCAGGCTCCATGGCCTATGGTCTAATCCTCATATCTACCTCTCCTTGGGTCTCCTTTGCTCAACATCTTACAAATCAGTTCATGTCGCTTAGAATATTACAGAAAATCTCTAACAACTACTAATGAACAACACGTTATATGATACTTTTGTATCTATATTTATACATTTCAGGCTCTTCAGCGTCTTTCAGAATATTACAAAAACCCTAACCCTTCTTACATTAATTATTTCTCCCATACACGTGCTTCTCCTCCTCCAATTGTCACGTTCCTTTGTGCACACTTCCTTTCATGCACGTGTGCTTCTCTTCTACCAGTTGTTACTTCAGTTTTCTGCACGCTTTCTTTCCCATGATTTTTCTTCTTTCCTCTTTGGCCTGGTGCCAACAGGCCCCCAACACTGACATGTGACTCATCCTGAGTTCCCTAGCTTCTTTGTGCTTCTTCAATCTCCTTTGTGATCGTCTGGAACTATTCCTGCAACTTTGTTGCTTTTGTCAGTGCCTGCGTAATTTTCTCCTTGATGGTATCGACTATCTGAGCTGCCACTTCCTCGCTCATCAGTCCTGCACATTCTAGCTAAGTCTGTGTTGTCCAGTTTCTGGCTTCTTCTATCTGTGCAAGTACTTCTACAACCCATTCCTGCAACAGTTCTATTTGAGCTTGACGCTCCTATTTCTTTGTTTGCGTAGTGATAAGTTCTTCCTATATCTTCTTCAGCTCTTGCATTCCCTTGACTCGTTCAGGGATTTGTATGGTATTTTGTCACTACTTGAGTTTTTGGATCGTTGCATTGATCCTTTCCTCCTCCTTGTCCCAGTGTTGGACTTGTGGATCCTCTTCCAGCCTTGTCCAAAGTTGCGCTACTTTATCTAGCAAGTTGGCTGTCATGCTGACCTGTTTCTCCAACTCCTACGGCTGCATTACTGCTTCCTTCTTCCTTTTCTCCTTCACTGGTGGTGGCGTTGTTGGTCTAATCTGTCTGTGAAGAGTCTCGATCTCCTTTTGATACTGATCAATTGCATGCACAATCTGGTTTCTCTCCTCTATGGCTGGGATTTCATTTCCTTGTGCATTAGTTGGAGGTTTCCCGAAAACTTCTTCCACTCTGCATTCCAACTTGTTTTTGCGCTCTTTCTCCTCCTTGGTTTCTGATTGAGCCTGTGTGCCAATAGCTTCCAGCGCTTCCTGTTTCTTTGTTTCTTGTTGTAGCTAGTCTAAGTTTTTATGTGCTTGAGCCTGCATCTCATGGTCGATGCTCACCTGTAGTTTTTGTAATGCCTTTGATTGCATCCGTGTCAACACCAATTGGATATGATCCAAATCCTTTAGTGGTGTTTGTCCCACAATTTCATCCATTCGCGGCATGCCAGGCTTTATGTAGACCGTAGAATGTGCATGTGGTATCAGAAGAATTGGGTTGCGTTCTTCTACCTCTACCCTTTCTGTGGCCTGTGTG
The DNA here is from genome assembly GCA_009831015.1 of Picea engelmannii. NCBI lineage: Eukaryota > Viridiplantae > Streptophyta > Pinopsida > Pinales > Pinaceae > Picea > Picea engelmannii. The sequence goes on along the minus strand of ML817446.1, from coordinate 54,795 downwards.
GTCGATGGCTATGTGCCTCTATTGATACTCGTGATCTGGGATTCCCCAAATTTCTTAAGGAGTTGTCCCATTTATGTCAGTTCCTTCTTCAGTTCATCCCAGTGGTGCGCGGCATGATCGAAATCTTCTACGAGGCAGTCTTGGACCATCCTAGAAATCATCTCTCCATCATCCTTCATGATTGTGTAATTCAGTGGTGGTCATTGTGCCTTCATTTTCTTGCACGCACCTGCGTCCTGTGTCGCTGGTCTCTTAGCCCCCCCTGGTTCTTGTGTGATGGGGTTTGGTGCGGTTTCCTATGATCTCTCAGCCAATTTCTTATGTCCATTGGTCAGCGGGGTGGTTTCTGTTCCTCTCTTCTAGGTCCCTGGCTATTGTGAGCCGTCATCTACCTGAGTTGACTTGGGTTGGCCCGTTCTTTGTCTCTTGGGTAAAGGGATTTGTGGAGGTTGTGTCTCTGCCTACTCATCCCCTCCTTCTATTGTTTGTGTCGGTACTCCTCTGGGTATAGTTGGGATTCTCCATTCATCAAACCATTCGTTGATGATCATGTCGATATCACTCTCATTGAAACAGTAGCGCATCTGTAGCCACTGTTTATTCGGGTCTTGTCTTGGTTGTATCCACATGGATTTTCACCTAGCCCAGAAATTAGTGATGTCCCTGTATTGCGCGATAGCCTCTGGTGTTATTCTCCATGCTTGGTTGATGGATTCCTGTATCTCATGTAGGTATGCTTCAAATACAATTTCATTCTCCTTCTTCTTCTTGGCTAGTGGCCTAGCTCTCAGGATGTGATATCTTTCTCCCCCTGGTTGTGGTGTGGTAGCAAAGATGGCGTATTCTAGTTCTCGCCATCCCATGAAATCTATGAGAGTGATCAGCCATGAGTAATGAAATTTTGTACCTACGTCCTGCGCATCTTTGCAATCTATTTGGAACAAGTTTGATAGGTATGGCTCCCAACTCATGAAGGTGCCCTCTGTGCACTGAGCTGCCACAACAATGACTCTTACCAGTACTTCGTCTTTGCAGCATTTTCGTAGTAGTTTACAGGCTAAGATCTTTGCACCTAATTGTTTCACGACATTATTGATCCATTTGATTATAATGCCTCTTGTTCCTCTGTCGATGTCGTATTTATTTTTCATCTCTTCTGCCAATGATTTTTCCTTGGACTTACAATCCAGTATCAGTGTGGGATCCCTACCCATGGTGGGTAGGCCTGTTATTTGTGTGATAAGTTCGACTGTTATGTGGACAGGTTTTTCCAGCCATATATCCCCTCCATGTGTAACTGCTAACATATTTTTGATGCATGTCGTCACATATTGGCCTCTGCCAAAGTTTGGTATCTTCAACAACCCCAGAATTCTTGTTATGTCCAGTCCCGTGGCCCACTGGTGTGGCTGAGTGATGGATTTTCCGAGTTGGTTCATGATTATTTTCTGCATAAAAACCTGTGGTGCTAGATCTAGATATTTAGTGTCATCTTCTACATCATGTTCGGAATACTTGAGCTTCTCAACGTGACCTAATAGTTGTGGGTCCACCTTTACTCCCTCTGGTATGCGAGGTAGTACAATCTTTGTGGCTGGTTTTTTTCGAGGTGAGCTTGGTATGTGAATTTGGTCCTCCTGTCATCGTGGTTGGTTTGAGGTTCCAACATCTTCTGGTTGCTCCTTATCCATACATTCTTCCCAAGCCTTGGCCATTTCCCCCGTCGGCTCGGTCGAAAAATAATATGGGATGGGTCCTTGTGGGGCATCTAGTTGCACTGTTGCATCCGGGTTTTCTGTGCTTCTAGTGGCTCCTACGGCTGCTACTGTATCCTATTCCATGGCCTCTGTTTTTGGATTTAGGACCTCCTCAAGTATGGTTGTAGGCTCTACTGGAATTTCCTCTGGTGATGAGATTTCTTCAATATCAAAAATTTTTAGGGGTTGTTGTTCGCTTTCTTCTAGTGGTCCTTGCGACCTTGTTTGAGCTCTGGTTGATCTGGTTGTATGGCCTAGTTCTACGAGCTTCAGTGGTTCCATAATGGTGTCTGTCGAATGTTTGCGGGGTTTTAATGGCTTTGGTACGTTTTTTAGTTTCGCTCTGTTCGTTCTAGCTACTATTACTCTTTTCTCATTCTCTATCCATGAATAGACTAACTGTTGTTGTGATCGTGTGTTGTATGGGCTCGCCATGAATCTTGTCGAGGACATTTTCCTCCCTCGTGTGATTAATGCACCATAATTGTAGGTTCAACGCATCTGCGGTGGTTTCATACTTGCCATTATGCCTACTCTGCCATATCCAGTTGGCACATTTAATGTGGCATCCCCTCTGTCCTTGCCTTGATTTGACACTGCTTTTTGTTGTCCTGACAGCCTTCTTTTGCCGGTCTTTCCCATGTGTTTCCTTTTTCGCTATGGTCGTTATCTTTTCCCTTGTTGACTTCATGTTTCATATTCTTTTTTTTTTTTACTGCGCGGTGGGTGGTCGACTGTCCTTATACAGCTTCAACCAACTCCCATTCACCATTCCTCTGAGGTTTGTGCCCGCTATATATCTTAACTGTACAACTCCTCCGTCTGTGATAGTTTTTACCTCGTATGGTCCTAGCCAATGCATTCTCGGCTTTTCTGGGTGTTGTAACACTTTACTATCGTAGAGTAATACTAGATCTCCTTCCTTGAACGTCTTCCTCTTGATGTGGCAGTCATGTCAAGATTTGTCTCTTGATTTTTGTACTTGTTGATGAAATCCTGCCAAGATTCGGTCTTCCTCCGTTGACAGTAATTGATTCAGTATTTCCTGTACTGCGCCTCATTCTATCATTTGTGTAATGGATGCTATACGTAGGCTGGGTATTAAAACTTCTAAGGGCATTACTGCTTCTTGACCATATACTAGTTTGAATGGTCTGTGGCCAGTCATATTTTTACATGTGGTTCTATATTCCCATAGTATTGCTAGTACCTTGAGATCCTAATCGTCCCTGTTGACGTTGCATATCTTTGTCAAGGCGTTTTCTAGGATTTTTTTGAAGGCTTCTACCGTGCCATTTGCCTATGGGTGATAGGGTGTGCTTCTCTAGTGATGAACTTCAAACTCTTCCAGCATCACTCAGATGGTGTTGTTTATGAAGTGCGTTCCTTGGTTTCTCGTCAAAACTCTTGGGCACCCAAATCTAGTAATTACATGTTCAAACAGAAAGTGTGCAGTTGTCTCTGCGCTGCAATATTTTACTGGCGTGGTTTTCTCCCATCTTTTTAGGTATTCCATCGTGGTGATAATGTATCTTCCCCCCGTTCTTTTGGCTGGTGGGTTAATAGGTCCCACGGAGTCTATCGCCCATTTGTCAAATGCATGAAGTGTCACTTGTGGTCATAGTGGCATCTCGTCCCTTCTATTGGGTTTTCCTACCCTTTGACAGATGTCACATTGCTAATAGTATTCTTTCGAGTCTATGTGGATCGTTGGCCACCATAATCCTACATGTAGTACCTTCTGCGTGATAGTTTTTCCTGCATAATTCCCTCCTGCTATTCCCTCATGGGATTCTGCTAAAATTCTTGGTCGTTCATGGGCTAGTACGTATCTTTGTAAGATGCTATCTGTGCCCATCTTATATATATGTCCTACGATCAATTGATAGTCAGTTGCGTGGACTACCAGGTTCTTCTTTTGTGCAGTGGTATATTATTGCGGCGCAGTACCTATGCTTAAGTACTGGATGATCTCTGCGAAGTGATCGTCAACAATCTGTATTGAGAATAGTTGTGCATCTGGAAAGTTGTCTTCTAAATTCGTTGGTTCCTCTCCATTTGTGACCCTCGATAGGTGGTCAAGCCCTACATTCAGTTTTCCTGGTTTAACTATTACCTCAAAGTCAAATTATTGAAATAGTAATAACCATCAACAAATTCTCCCCCCCAACACTATCTTGTTGACTAGTTATTTCAGGGTTGAGTGATCTGTAAACATCTTAAAGTGTTTTCCCAATAGGTAATGTCTGTACTTTTGTAGTGCATAAACCATAGCTAGGCCTTCTCTTAATATCGTGTTATAATTTTGTTCTGAATCTGATAATTTTCTACTTGCAAACACTATCGGGTGGTCCAAGTCTCCTGCTCCTGGGTGTGCCAAGATAGCTCTGATTGTGATTGTTGATGCATCTACATGTACATGGAATGTCTTCTCCCAATATGGAAATACCAATATTGGTGCAGTGACCATATTCTCCTTTAGGGTATCCAAACCATGTTGGAATTCATCGTTCCATTGATACTTTGTATCCTTCCTTAACAGTTTTTCCATTGGTGATGTGATCTGCGCGTAGCCTTTGATGAATTTCCTGTAATATCCTATCTGTCCTAACGTTGCTCTAAGTTGGCAGATTGTTTTTGGCACTGGTAGATTAACAATGACTGGGATTTTGGCTGGATCTTCTAGCAAACCCTGCTTGCATACAATGTGTCCCAATAGTATCCCAAACAATGTCCCAAATATGAATTTCTTGATATTTAGTGATATCTGGCACTGTCTGCATCATTCTAGAATCAGTCCTAACACTTCCACGTGATATTTTAACAGGCTATAGACTGTCCAATCATCTAGGTATACTTCAAGGAATTGATGGATGAACTCCTTAAATGCTGCGATGACCACTCTAGAAAATATCGCGGGTGCATTATTCAGTCCGAACAGCATGACTGTATACTGATAAGATCCCCATTTTGTCGCGAACGTGGTCTTCTGTCTATCCTCATGTGCTATCTTAATCTAATGATATCCTGAGAATCCTTCAATAAATGAGTAGCCTTCGTGGAATCCTACGTTCTCAAGTACTTCGTCCATGAATGGCGTGGGGAATGGGTTGTGTAGGAATGCATCATTCAACTTCCTCAAGTCGACACATATTATGATCCCTCTTCCCTGTTTCTTGTCCTGTAATATCATTGAACTTATCCATTATGATTCTTCGACTGGTTCGATGATGTCAGCCTCGAGCATCCTGTCGATCTCATCTTTAACTTTCTATTTATATATGGGATTCAATCTATATGGTCGTTGTTTAATGGGTCTCGCATCAGGTCTGAGTGGTATCTTCATTTCTCCTAATTCTCCTGCTATGCCTTTCATCTCTGTAAAGGTTGTGGGAAAAAGGTCATTGGATTCGCGCAACAATTTTGTGATGCTTTCTAGTGTCTGTTTGTCCTAGTAGTCTCCAATGTTGACCATCTTGGGCCGCTCTGCGGTCCCAATGTTAAACTTCTTTACCTTTATTAGCACAGAGATGACCTCTAACTGTAAGGGTGGTCCTTCCACATCTCTCTCACCTTCGACTTCTTCGATCTGAATATCACACAGATCGTCTTCATCCAGAGCTTCCTCCTGTACATGGTAGCATGACAGTAGATCCTTGACTGTCTTCTTATTCCATTGTTGTACCTCTGTGATAGTTTCTACTTCCGGTTCTTCGATGAATATGACATTTTTGATCCATTTCAGGGTCACATCTATATTGGGGTTCTCATGGTCGAATGAGAAAGTGATTGTAAAGTTCTGTTGGAGTGTTACCCATGTCTTGGTTCCTTTATGCATTTCCTGGTCCATATACCAATTCACTGGTATGCCCTCTAAAGTATGAATGAAGTGGTGAGACCATTCCTCCGATGGCATCATTTTCCATAGATTTTGACATGCCTCCAAATGTTATGTTGGTGTGCCTAGTCTGTCATATTTCTGTTGTTTGTTACCTGTCTGTTCTGATCCGAACCTTATGCACAGTAATCACTTACGTTGGTACCAATCTATGATAGTTTCTTTGTGTGCACCCCACCATCTGGCGGTGTATCTTTTAATGCTAAATCCAGTGCTATCAATATATGGTTTTCTAGTACCTCATCTTCATATTGTGTTAAAAAAGTTTCCAAATAATTTATCCCATGAAAGATGGGTGGTTCTTTGATTTCTGTACCAATCCACCTTACTGTGCAGTCTATTCTGGCACACCTTCTCATGGATACTTCGTGTAGTCTTTGCTACCAGTTTTCTAACCCGGTGTCTGAGTCTGTTGTGCACGAAGTAATGCTTTTCCAACTGAGTACCCCGTCTGCAGTTGGGTTTATGTAATCCACATTGTGCGCAGTTGTTCTATACAACTGGTCAATCTATTCTAAATCCAGGCAACTGGATTCTACGAACCTCTCACCTTTTGATGGGCCGAGTGGGGCTATGACCCTGTAGTACCCTGACTCAAATGTCATTTTTCTGGTTTTTAAGTTAATTATGGCATAATTGTCGAACGCCCAATCCAGACCAAGTAGTGTCAGGTAAGGTGTTGTGTCATCTACTATTTCGATGACTTCAAAGTCTGCCTTAGTGTGCACCCCATCTGGGTCTACCGTCACTCCTTTCAATCTACCTATTGGTAGGACTCTATGTTGATTTGATAGTTTTAATTGAATCGTTGAATATCCTAGTGTAGGTTCTCCCATGCATTTCCATGTAGCTTTTGGTAGTACATTTACTTCGGATCCTAGATCTAGTATAATATCTCCCATATTGAAATCCCCAATGTTAGCATTTAATCTAAATACCCTACTTGTTCTTCTTCTTGTGTGTATGTGGTTGACAGTTTTCAATTCTGACTTTTGTTTCATCTCGCCGCTATATTTTTCTAGGATGTTTTGTAATATCTCGATAGATGAAGGATCATTCAACATTTTGATGCTTGATTGCAAAAAATATTTGATCATACTTACTTATTCCTTGGATTGTATTTGGTTGGTATGGTTCATTGATGGTAGAATTTCGTATTCCAGAGCTTCTATGCTCTGTTGTGTGGTCGGTGCAATGTTCTCCTTTTGGAATTCTTGTCGGGCTTTGTAAAAATATCCTTCTCCTTATGCACGTCAAACTGCTTCTTGGGGTCGGTGTTCTTCTTTATCCATTGGTTCTGCGTTGGTTCCAGCTGAACTGCATCATTCCATGTTTTCGTTCCTCCTCGAGTGACTATAATGATGTTCCGACCGTCATCACTTGCTTCAACTGAAATCCACTAAACATTCTGTTTATTTTGGTTCCTTTTTTCCTAGATTTTTCCAAGTAATGTTGGACAATTCTCTGTATCGTGGTCCGATGCGTGACAATACATACAAGTCGCTAGTGGCAATGGACACTCTCGTGCATAATTTCCTGGTTGTTGGAAATTGTGACATGTGGAAGGTCCTCTACCACATCCAAAACCTCCTCTGGTTCATCTTGCTCCTCTATAAGCTGCGCGGTCACCTCGCGGTGGGTTGTACTATGGTCTCTGGTTATACTGTGCAGAATTGTATTGGGGTTGTGCTGGGTTGTACTACGGTTGCGCGTTATTGTAAGGTTGCGGCATAGTATTATACTATTGTTGTGTCATGTTTTATGGTGCTGGGGCTTGATTGAACTGTGGTGTTGCCTGCCCAGTCATCATTTCTTCCTGTACCCTGTATGCATCTGATGTTCTTTCCTGCATCAGCTCCATAGTTCTTCAATATTTTTCGTCATGGCCTACTGACTTGCAAAAGGTGCAATATGAGGTCTTGGGGATTGTTTGGTATTTCTACGTCATCATGCAGTGGTAAGGGTCGTGACCCAGTTTCTTACATATTTCGCACCATAATCCTCTCTTTGGTAGTGGGTTTGGAATTCCTGACGCCATATACTATGCGAATGTTGGGCATTCATTCTTATGGTGTCCTTATGTCCTGCAGGTAGTGCACCAAACTACTTTATGTTTGTCCTTGTTCTTATTCTGGTTCAGCTGAAATGTTAATATCTTTAGGTCCTCCTTCAGTTCTTTGATAGTCAGATTTGTCTACTGGTATTGATTCTCTTCCAATTGCAAGGCTTCCTACATAGCCTCTGCCTGCATCTGAAACTTTTGTTGTCATAACGGATATTTTAAGTGTGGGAGTAGTGAGTTGAAAAACAAGTGTCGATGTTGCATATCGGTCATAAGGTATTTTAACTTTCCTTTTAATCGCTTGAATCTTTGATCAATCTCCCATATCAATTCTCCTGGTTTCTGTCTTATTTCAATCATCTCATTCATGTATTGATCCTCTAAGCTCGACTTCTAAAATTCATTGATTAGTATTTTCTTAATGTCGTCCAGTGTTCTTGTCGTTACAGGAACACTATTTGTGCCTAGACTCATGTAATAGTCTAGTGCATAGTCCCTTAACATGATCGCTAGCTCCGTGAGTTTAGTGTCTTCCTCAGTGATCTGCTTTGCTTCCCAGATGTTTGCACAAATGAACAGATGCTTCTCGGGGTCTTATGTTGCTTCTCCTCAAAACTCTGGTAATCTGATAGTAGGATCATGTCCTGCCATTACAAATACTGAGCTACTCCCTCCTCTGTGCGATGTAGATAGTTGACTAAGGTTGCCTTAATTGGCTCCTCCAGTTGTTTCCCTTTGTGTCGATGTACTTCCTACTGTTGGACTTCCTTCAAACTTTGGTTGTCTAAACGATGGTGTTCTTTTTGGTGTATTGGTCGCACATGGGTTTATGGGTTCCATACTAACATTAATATTGAAGGAATGGGTGTCTTCTCCTCCTATTATTGGACCTCTTGTTTTCCTCTCATATGTGGTGCACAGGATTTCTTCAATCTTCTCCACAGCCCAGAAATCCTCTACCTCTTCCTCATCGCTGGCCAAGCCCTCCCTCTCGTCTATGACTCTCTTCTTGGTATTCACCTTATATTGGTAGGGTGCTCCGCTACGCGTCGTTCCTGATGACGCCAAGATCCACTTGAGTTGGTTGTCGTCCATCAAGATCGGGTCCAAGGGTTCCTCCTCCTTCTTCTCTATATCCTTCCCTCCTTCCATTCCTCCTTTCTCTGTCAGTGCTTCCCCCCTTCCCCCATGCACATAGGGAATTCTATATGTCTGATTCCATTGTCATCACACCTTTTTTATATAGTAGTATCTTGATAGAAGTATATAGTGATCGGATGTACCTTCCTCTAGGTCCTCGTAGGAACTCTTTCTTGGCTGTGTTGTATGACTTTGTTGTGTCTACCGCAAATTCTTTGATAAAGTTTGCCACAATACTATCAAGCCAAAAGTTGATTACGCAGGTGAATTTGTTGTTCGCCTACTGCAGTTGTTGGATATGTATTGGAGTCCAATCTAGCTATCGAATCTAGTTCGTCCTGTGGGTATCCTTTAACCTTAAGATCCACTCCTATAGTAGATGTGGAAAATCACAGAAAAAAACTTTGTGTAGATCCGTAAATACGTATTTATCTAGGTATTTACGCGATGTGATCCTGGGGTTTCTATTGTCTTTTTGTGCAAACTCTAGCTCTCTGGTTCTCAACTAACCCTCGATTTCTAAGACTTGGGTGTTTCCAGCCTAGGACAAAGCATGGGATAGGGGTTTCTCGGATAAGGTCAGATACCGTGAGTCGTAAGGGAGAGTACCTATTAATTAAAGTTAACTATAAGCAGATTCATAACCAAGTATTAACTCATTAATCAAGTTTAACCATCAATTGCTGAAAGAAATAAGAATCATGCATACATTTAACAAATTACATGAGAGTTACCGTACATAATGTTGCGGCCAGTGGTTCAAAGGGTTCAATCTCCAAAAAAGTGTTACCTTCTGGTATCTCCCAGGCAATGAAATCGATTAGTATGAGCAACCAATTAAATTTGAACTCATACCCTTGGTCTTGCGCTTCTCTTCAATCAAGCTCCAACTGGTTTACAAGGTACTGTGCCCAGTTCATCTGTAGTCCCTTGGTTCAGATCCCTGCGAGGTCAACTACAAATCTAGTCACTTGTGTTGGTCTGTTCTTGCAAACTAGCTTGCTCGTGATCAGCTGACAAGCAAGGCCCACTACGCCACTCTGGATAGAGGCTACCTTGTAGCCTTGCGTTCCTTTCTCAACATTGCCATAAGTTTATTTTATCCTCTGTGCTAGTGCTCATTATGAGGTCTTTCCAGGGTGAAACTCTTGTGGTTCAAGGCCTTGCATACTAAGTCCTGTGATATGATTTATCAAGGTCATATCCACAGTGATGCAGTGGTCCAACCATAAGTATCCTTCATGGTAGCAAGACAGTAGCAACTTGACACATGTGTTGACTTCATGGTGTCTACCGAAGTGTGGGATATTCATTACATTAAGCAGTGTGGATTGTGTGAGGTTTTGGATCAATGACTGTAGGACAATCTTAGAATTATTGCCTTTGGTCCTGGTTAAGTACTTATGTAGGTCTAAGCCCTTTTGGAAGGTATGTGATGATCAAAGTGTACTAGAAGTCCCGAGGTACATTGTCATGGTTGATGGCACCGCTTAGAGGTGGTAAGTAAGTAGGTAGAATGTGTGGGATAAGCTTGGAATTTTCGATGTCATCCCTGTGATTGGTCCATTTCTCATCGTTCGATCAAGATGGACCAGCACGAGAAGTGGAAGGGGAGGCCTGGAGTCCTCTCATTGATGATTCTTGGACTCCTGTAGATAATCCTCGCTCCGACATGACTCTCTTAGTCATTAAGTCAATCAAAACTTCTTCAACTACTTTCTCAACATCGTTGAGCTCGTCCAACATACAAGCTTGGGTCAACTAGCTCGGGTGTGAAATGAATTCAGAGACTACAATGAACAGTATGGGAACAAGGCAATGATCACAAGGTGAAGTAATCTAAGGTTTCGTGCTCAAATTCTCACTTAGAAAAAATTATTCTCGGTACATGGCGCGACGAACTAAGTAGGGAAACTTACCAACGATCTTCTTGCAATGGGTATGAGGTTGCATTAACTTATGTTTTGTCCGTTATGGTGCAGTATAACGGCCTAGTGGCAAGCCATAAATGATTTCTGACCCATTTGAAGGGGCGGTCGAATGATTATATTGGCTTCCAACGATTATATTACTTCACCTCGGAGAAGTGGCATATGTCATTGTTCTGATATCTCGACGAAGCTCCAATTCTGCAAAGTGTCTTCCTGAGAGGTACCTTCCAGGATATTCTGTAATTTTTCAATCTTAGCCTTCTTCTTATTTATATTTCTAGCCTTATTTCTAGTGAGATTTGTCTCGGTGATTCTCTTCCCATTTTGATTCTTATTTTCCTTGGACATAGTCACTTCGTGCTAGTGAGATTCTCTCCTAGGGTTTAGGTATATCACTTCTTCTTTGTCTGTGGTAGAAATATCATCCTTTTGTGTAGCTTTGGCCTCGACATCTGGGATTCTAGTGTCATATGCATTCAATCGGTTCTCTTGTTATTCTACCAACTATGAGATCCTTTTAGTCATGAAATCTTTTAACTCTTGTCTCTGTTGTTCTAAAACCTCTTCTTCTTCCTTCTTTCTAGCTTGATCTCTTTCAATCCAAGGTTTTCTGAGTAGCATAGTAAGCGAGGCACTATCCTCAATGAATTTGATAATCTCAATATCTTCTTCTATCGAAGTTCCATTGACTGTCATAGGTATCTGAGCAAGTTTTCCACATAACATCATCAGTTTTCCTCTGAATAGTCCTATTCCTTGCAATGAAGAAATCATGGTAGGATTCCCTATAGCTTCCCAAGTTCTTTCTGGCATAATGTTCACTTGTGTTTCTTCATCAAGAATACAGTCAATGTCGAAGTCCCCTATTCTTTCTTTGAATTGCTCCTTTTCTTTGAATATCTTTGGTAATTGGACATCTTTATGTTCCTTCAGGGTTTCTTTCATCTATATTAATACTTTCTCTTGTTCTTGTTGGGTTTATGACTTTTCTAGATCTGCCTTATGGTCTTATTGATTGAGGTTTATCCTTTCAAGCTTAGAGATCATTCTAGGGAAATCCAATACCTCATGGTCCCTAGCTTTGCAACAGAGACAACTAGGTCTTCTACCAGGGCATTCCTTAGCTAGATGGCCCAGTTTTATGCAACTGTAACATAGGATTAATCCTCACTTTCTTTTAAATGATCCCCAAACTCTTTTGTATTGTGCACTAGAATCTTGATAGCTAACCTGCAAAAAAATATTTCTAGGATCATGCATCCATTTGTTAGTCCAGACATTCTTTCTATGCATAGGTATAACATATCTATCATTATACTTATCAGATCTATTCATATCAAACTTTCTTTCATCTATTAATGCCCTAGTTTTTAAGCTAGGACAGAATCTATCAAACATATATAGATCCATTCTCTAGAAACAAAAAATTTCACTTATCTTACTTCTACAGAGAAAAAATATTCCAGATCTAAAAACTTTTAACTATTATTACCTTTATTAGAGCACAGAGCTTACAGATCTTACCTCTTTTCTATAGATCTGACCTCTTTCTTTCAGAAATTTCCACTTTTACTTTTCTTAGAGCACAGAGCATTTAGATCTCACTTCTTTTCTTCAGATCTGGTCTTCCTTTCTTTATATCTGACCTTATTCCTAGCACAAAGCTTCACAGGTCAAGTAAAACGTTGTGCACTAGGGAAACAAATCTACACACAGAGCTTTCTTTTGCATAAAGTTTTTTCTTCCCTAGTTCCCAGCAATCACAGTTCCAGGTCTCGGCAACATAACCATTTTTTGTCACAGTGGCAGACCCAAGGTTCAACACTCAAGAGTGCACCAACAAATCCCTAACTACTAGCCCTTTCAGCAACACCTGCAAAGCAAATGAAGTCTCACCCGAGGTAGAGGCAGGGGTGGTTGCAAGACTCAGGTGTCTGCAACCTTAGTTGGGACACAGATATGTGATTATATCATTTACAGAGCACTTAGCATCGATCATTCATCAATATTCAACCCTTATTATACTTTGTAGACAACACAGAGCATCGCAGTGTACACTCAGATCTATAGTATTTCATCACTTAACCATAGTAACCTAGATTAGATCCAGTAGATCAAAACTAAGAATCCTCATACACATCAGATATAACAATCATATATATCTAAGAAGCATAGAGCATAAGTGGATATATCAAAGCACATAGCATAAGAAAGGATAAACACATTGAATCAAAGCACAGAGCATAACACACAGATTTACGTGGTTCACCCCCACCCTGGGGCTATGTCCACAAGATTTTCCTCTTTATTATCATCTTCAATTTGTTACAAGCACAAAGCCTCCAAAACCCTTCGTTGCATAGGAAAAAAGATCTGCACAACTCACTAGATCCTTCTTCCTTGTGTTACAACACTTAGATTTCTATAGCAACTTCACAGTATCTTGCACTTAGCCTTGCAAGCCTTACACAGTTCACACAGAGAACTTATTCAACATCACATAGATGCACTACCAATGTGACTAAGCAATCACATCTACTACTTCTTACATTGCCTATCCTTCTATTTATACATTACAAAACTAGGCCTAAGCATGGGTAAACCCACAGGCCGACATCCCTTTCCCATTACATTAACCCAAAACCCTAAAACGGCCCAAAAGTGGAGCACGATCTTGTGATCTCTGCTTCACCTGGTGCTCCATCTTTGACAGGCTGTCAAAGTCCCAAAAACAGTGAATTATGACCAAGTGTTCCTCAAAACTTGGTCAAGGTCCAACATCCACCCTCTTCCATCCTTTTCCATTTGATGGATTCAAATTTAGTCTTTTCCAACTCTAGTAAAGTGTCATAGAGAAGTTGGTATAGTGGTGTTTTTCCCTTGGATGTTCGTTATATTGGAAATGGTCTCTCTTCTTGGGGCATTGTCTCCTTTTGGGATGACTTCCTCTTTATTTTATGTAGTTCCTCTAGACTAGGGGAATCTTTAATTTCTTCAATTTTAACTGGAGTAGATAGAGGAGTGATCGGTTTTTGACTCCCTTGCTTTTGGCTCCTCCTTATCCTATAGGATCTTATCCTTCTTGGATGAACATGCTCAGTATATGTAATTTTTAGAGGGTTGATGGATGGTGTCCTTAGTGATGTTAGAGTGTCAACTACCTCTTCATCTTATTTTTATATCTTTAATTTAGTTTTTCCTTTTCTCCTAAAATATCTTGGTTGTATTACCTTCTTAGCTTTCCCAACTTTTTCTTCCTCTTCTTTTTCTTGACTCAACTGCATCATCTCTACTTGCATTTCTAGAAAATCTTGTTTTTCCATATCCACAAAATCTACCCAAGGGACTCTATGTCTCAATTTTCGTAGGGAATTTGATACTATTAGTTTAATGAGCCCATGGTGAGCCAAAAATTCTTGCTTTCCTCTCTTCACCTTGGTACTCATTTCCTTCAAGGATTAAAGGAGAAAGTAGGGAAGGATAAGATTGTCTGTTGGATACTCATTGTAACATTGTATCAGTTGATAGAGGACCCTAAAGTGGTAATAATATACCACACTCATCCTCATTTCACAAGTAATATATTTTATGATATGGTAGGCCACCTCCATCCAACATTGAGGAAGGATTTCCCTCTTTATCCCATTATTGTCCTCTCATTTTTGTGGAAGAATATTTTCTTGGCATTGGTAGCATCCTTTCTTTATTATTTATCCCATGGGAGACCCATAGGTAATCTGGGAACTCTAGTAATGGAGGATTCATCCACCATGATTTCCAAACCTCTCACTTCAGTGATGTAGTCCTAATATTTTGTAAATTTAATGAAAAATCCAAGGAGATCTCAACATCAAACCCTACCAGTATTTCAAAATAACCTAGCCAATGACTCCTTTGAAAAATATCAACAATC